>JAOVVH010000015.1:7058951-7075497 GCA_028566435.1 Scorpiodoras heckelii
CCTATGAAGTGCGCTTGGGATTCTGTAGACTGCAGTGATACAAATTAGGGACCCTTGCGATTGGAATGCAGCCTAAACCGAGTAACGTAACAGTCAGTTTGGGTGTGTTTGTGGTCCCTGCGGTGCCACTGAATTGCGCAGTTTAACAGATTTTTAATCTGCGTAAAATTTTTTTAGGTGCGTTAATTTTTTAAATCACGATTAATTCTTTAACGCGTTCGTTAACATGTAAATTGACAGCACTACTTATTATTATTTCTTGGTTGGTGCTGTTTTTCCTTTGTGTGCTGACATTACAGTCTCAAAAAAAACAAAACAAACCCATCACGTTGAAGAGAAGTCAAACCTAGACGTAGTGGAGACGTCGATGCAGATGCGGGACTCGGTGTCCCAGAATGCACTGCAGCTAAACACTTCACTTTGCAGCAGCGAATCAGTTATATCGGCTAGTTACGAGATTTAAGAGATGACGAGTGCAGTAGTATTGATGGCGGTTTTACTTTTACGTAGCGTGAAAGTTGGTGCTTTGGACGCTGAACGTACAGGTAAGGACAGTTGAGGAAGTATGAGATGAAGCGAGGAATAAATCTCACTTCATCGCTATTACAACTGCAAGTTTAATCCAAAAAAAATTTAATAAATAAATATGATTATTGGATACTTTGACGAAGATCACATGTTTCTTGTAAAGATTTTTTCCCGCTTAACATTTCAAGCAGAATGTTGATTAATATTTCCGGTTCATTTGTTCAGAGAAACAGAGAGACATGGGGCTGAGTGGTAAAGAGAGGAGCGTGCCAAACTTCTGCGTAGCTGCCCAGCACCTGATACGGAAACCCGAGTGAGTATACCGAGTTCCCAGGATGCACCAGTGTCCTATATTCTTCATTTTTGACAATAATACTGATATTAAAGTTATTACGAGTGTCCTAGACTCTAGTGAAAGATCTGTGTCACGTTCAGAGCATCTCATTTTTTTTTTTTCTCCGTATCCGTAGAAGTGGCTCGGTGTTATTTATGGGAAATCAGGACAGGCAGAAAGAGCGTCCACACAGAAGGTCACTGCACCTGCTGCCGTCGCGCCCTGTCCTCCCTGAGACGGACCCCCCCGGCCGCGCACACAAACCCTGCCTCACCGTGGAGGAGGTAGCGTACACGAGCCAGACAGACACCATACCGTTTAAACCCCGGGCTCTAAGGGGGTCGGGAACTAGAATCAGACGGTACTCGATTGTGATATAGAAGTGATCGTATATGTTTTCATTCTGCATTATGTCGTACGTTGAAATAACGCCAGTATTGAGGTCTTGAGAGACGTGTTTGTTTTTAAAGAGATGAATTTGATCACTGCTTTATTTTACCTGTATCATCTCGAACCGGACGTTCACACGGGAACCCCACGGTGTCCTACTGTGTTCCAGGCCCTGAAGGAAAGCGACCGAGAGCATTACAGAAAGCTGGTGGAGATGGTGTCGGAGAAGTACTCGAAGAACAAGCCGCTGCCGTTCGGACGAGTGAAACCTCCAGTGTACGGACATTCAGGATGATTACGGCGTTCTGTATCATTTCTTTGTTCTTCTTTAACGTCACAGCTAGTGCTTGTGTAATAATAATAATAATAATAATAATAATAATAATAATAATAGTAATAATAATAATAAATAATTTCCTGATGAAACTCAGTTTGAGATCAGTGCCGATTCTGCTGTTTTTAATCCTTATTCGTGGTGAGATATGAGCGTAGATGTTGCATGATGAAGTCTACAGAGAAAAGCAGAAAAGGGAGAAACTTCACTAACGTCTCGACATTCTGCTTTTAGCACGACTTTTCCCCACGGCCGAACTACACCTGAGATCACCAAGCCTACGCCCATTAAAGGTGAGTTCAGCTAAACCTTCACTCCTTCCTTCACTCCTTCCTTCCTTCCTTCCTTCCTTCCTTCCTTCCTTCACTCCTTCCTTCACTCCTTCACTCCTTCCTTCACTCCTTCCTTCACTCCTTCATTCCTTCCTACACTGCTTCACTCCTTCACTCCTTCCTACACTCCTTCACTCCTTCCTACACTCCTTCACTCCTTCCTTCCTTCCTTCCTTCATGTACAGTGTATTACTTCACGCTGCCACTGATTAATTTCTGTTCTGTGTGTTTATAGTGAACCCTCATGCACCAGTGTGGAGGAATTCCTCTTTAATTAACCATGTAAAGGACAGGTATTTTTTTTCCCCTGTGTTTCTCCAAAACAAAACCCTCCCACCACCACCACCAGCACCACCAACACCAGCACCAAGCGCATTATTTTTGAGCCTTTTTTTTTTTCTTTTTTTTTTTTTAAAACAAGGCTTATTGTCAGTTGCAGTGCACCAGTCAGCGATTTTGGGAGGAAGAAACCAGACCAGCCTTCGACTAAAAGCAGGGTACACGCAGCATTTGCAATAGTTTAATCTCGTTATATAACCCGAGTCTCTGTGAGTCGTGCTTTGGCTTTGACGTCTGCTCCTCCTTCCGTACCTCCTCGTCTCTCCAGCTGTTAGACGTGGATCTGTCCGTGGAGGTAGAAACCCGGCTGAACCTGAAGGACCGAGAGACTGCGGCAGTGCGCCAGCCGACGGCGCAGACGCGCTCCGAACCCGTCTTTGACACAGGGAAGCATCTGGAGGACGAATTTCCCAGACTCACCAAGGTGAAGCCACACTCCGTGTTAAAGCAATACGGGTAGCACTTCAGGACGTGCTGTTGAAGCAGATCTCCTAAAGTGTACCTTGAAATGTTTTATTCCCCTTTTATTACAGCATTACTATTTTGTATTAATTAAAGAATGACATAAAACTTAATATACACCCTTTCTCATACTGTCCATCCTATACTCAGGCTTGTTTAGTTCCAAAAGTGTGTGTGTGTGTGTGTGTGTGTGTGTGTGTGTGTGATGCAGGAGATGCTGCAGGAGGTAAGCGCTGCGCTCGCACTGAGAGATCCTGACCTAATCCTGAGCAGCGCTTTCAAACTGCACATCACACAGAGGGATCTGGCAACCCTACAGGAAGGCAGCTGGCTGAACGATGAGGTAAAATTAATTAATTAAATATTATAGGACGCCGTGTGAGTCTTGATGGTACGAGTATAAAATATGTATATTGGTGTAATTGTTTAAGGAATCAAACACTTCTGTTATGAAGATGACTCTCTATCTCTCTCTCTCACTTGTCTTCTTCTGCCACTCTGTCTCCCTCTGTTGCTTTGAATCTTTTTCCATGTGGAGTTTAAAGCATTCGTATTGCTTACTGTAATGTAGAAGTGCATTAATCTTTTCTCTCTGTACATCTTTCAGGTGATCAATTTCTACCTTAACCTGGTGATGGCACGGACGGAGCAGGAAGCAGGCGGGAGGAAGGTGTACTGCTTCAGCACCTTCTTCTTCCCTAAGCTGCACGGTGGTGGACACGCCGCCGTGCGCCGCTGGACCAAGGCCGTCGACCTCTTCCTCTACGACGTCATCCTCATCCCCCTGCACCTGGGGGTCCACTGGTCTCTCGCTGTGAGTCGTCTTCTTCCTCAGATACACTCTGGATTGTAAAATCGCTCAATTATATCTTCACAGAACGAGATAATTTGGTTCTTATTAATGATTCAGGGTTTGTTCGTTTTTTTTTGTGTTTAGGTTGTTGACTTGAGAGCAAAGTCCGTGAGGTCGTACGACTCCATGGGTCAAAGGCACGACGACATCTGTAACCTGATACTGTGAGTGGCCCGGGCTTAGTTTCCATGGAAACGTCCGGCACGCCTCGGCTAACCAATTGCCTCATCTTTTTTTTTTTTAATAGGATGTACATGAAGGAGGAGTACGAGGTCAAGAAAGGCAAAGATCTGGAGATCTTAAAGTGGACAGTGACCAGCTTGAGAGCCACTGTAAGCTTTAAGCAGGATTTTAAAAAGATTATTTATAACTTTACCCTCGTTCTCGTGTAATAACGGTTATAAAATTCTGGGGGGGAATTACAGGAGGTTCCACAGCAGAAGAACGGAAGTGACTGCGGCGTGTTTGTGTGCAAGTATGCTGACTACATCGCACGCGGACGCCCCTTTACCTTTAGACAGGTAACACACACACACACACACACACACACAGTAATATGGCGTCTGATCTTGGACTGCACAACATAAGACTTTCACTCATGTCTAGCCTTACACACAGGATGATGTCTTACTAGCTAGCAAATAGAGCAAAACAGAGGCGCATACGTGGCTCGTTAATGAGGCTTCTTATGACTTTTAGATTCGGGGATGTAACCTAACCCAGTTCCTTTCCACTGCACTTGGTCTTTATTTGGTCCAGAACCTTATGACCTCTACAGAGCTTAAATATTCATTTCTGTTTTACCGGTTCAGTAGGCACCAGAGTGTACAGTACACTGCTCTACGTTATCACCAAAACCAAGCCAGACGTCTTTTTACTCCAGTAAACACTGAAAGATCCAGTTGGTGCGATTCATACGACGAACTATCCAATATTAAGTCACCTCCTGGAAGCTCCGCCTCCTTTTCCCTGTAATCTCACCCGAGTACCATTTTAGCCGGTGCTAATCTTACTTCGACCTTGACTCCGAATCGACACGGCGGCGCCCCCTTTCAGTGTCTTTGATGTACCTTAAATGAAAGTCATCCAGCATGCAGTGAATATCGTTTAAGTATATTTATCAAGGATGCGCTGGAATTTACAGTAATGATAAAACAGTGAAGGTTATCACACAGATCAAAGTATATCCTGTATCCATTTCCTGTTCGTCTCTCTGCGCAGTGTCACATGCCGTATTTCCGTAAAGTCATGATCTGGGAGATTCTGAATCAGAAGCTGCTGCAACAGTAGGACGGAGAGGAGGAGGAAGTGGAGGAGGAGGGAGATAAAAAAATAAGGAACTGACCAAAGCACCGGACCACACAACGTTCATCCTGGACATTTCTCTACAGACGTCTGCTTGTCTGCTTCTGCCCCACCCTCACTCCCATCCGGTTTATTTACATGGGTGTTGGTGTTTAAATCACAGATGTGTGTGTGTATGTGTGTGTGTGTGTGTTCAGAGGAATGAAAGATCGGGTTAGATGGTGAGCCACATAATCAGTCAGTGGAGTTTTTTTTTTTCTCCTACCTGCTTTGTTAATGAAGCGTTTGTCATTCCTAGAATTATCTCATCACCCCTAGGGGTGGGTGGGTAGATGTGTGTGTGTGTGTGTGTGTGTGTGTGTTAGGCTCTTATGCTCCCTTTGAGACGTTATTAAAGAAGTATCGGAACGTACACTAATGTAAAGAAGTGCTCGATGGTCAGTCTGAACCTATTATTATTATTATTATTATTATTATTTTATTTTTTTTTACCACAAGGGGAAAAATGGAAGAAAACGACGTCTTTATTCTCACCCGATTCTGTGAGTCTTCATTCAGCTGGTCGTAAGAACCCGTTGTTTTCTGTTGTCACGGTGATCACAGGCGGTGACGGTATGGGCAGTTGAACGTAGGTGAGAATTTACCGTACCCGAGCTGCACGTTGCAGTGAAAGCAGCAGTATTTATTGCGCGTGTTCGAGTCCGCAGTGCCTTGAGGATGGCTTTTTCGTCCACGCTTGTTTTTAAAATCTACAGGATTCGAATAGATTTATTAAAATACACTACTTGAGTGCTACTGGAGGTGTGTGTGAGTGTGTGTGTGGCTGAACTGAGACATTACTGAGGTATGTACAATACGACGCGTGTGATGAGAAGGTAGATACCTGTTTTTATATATTCGACTTGGATTATATGCTGTATTTGTAATGCAAGTATTGTTTAGTTTTTTTTTTTTCCAAAATGGAAGTATAATGAATGCCAGACAGACATGGTTTCGGTTACGGTTACGGTCCTGGGTTCCGTTCTCTCTTGGTGCATGGCCAAGGAAAAGCCCTTTACAAGGAGCAACAGGTAGCAATTATTTATCTCCGGCATGTCAGTTGTATTCTTGCATTAACAGAAAAACATACCCACCCCTCTTCCTTTCCAGAATACACACCAGTATACCGATCGGCTCTAGGTGCAGATGTGTGTGTGTGTGTGTGTGTGTGCCCGGTGTTCCATCCGGGGTGTATTCCTGCCTCGGTCCCAGTGTTCCCGGGATAGACTCCGGATCAGGATCTGTTGTGTGTGAAGGTGTGTGTGTGTATGTGTGTTTGTGTGTGTGTAGGTGAACGTATGAATCAGTGTTTAACACCTGGATGTTTCTGAATCAGTATACAGCAACCTTTCCATGACCTTCATCTCTCAGCACCGTGCAACATTCCCCGTTCTGCTCGTGCAACACGCTTTAATCCGGATATCTCATATCTCACAGACGTTCTTGAAAAATTCTACTTTTTGCTCCTTTCTTTTCTGACGCGAACTTTATTTATGGCCTGAAACTTTGATTTGTTTAAGCTGGACTCTTAGTGTTATCTGACCTGTCTGTGTGTTTGTGATGTGTAAGACTGATTTGTGTGTGTGTGTGTGAGAGAGTGTGTGTGTGTGAAGTTGAACTGAGATTTCAAGCCCTACTGTGTATGCGCTGGTTTTTTTTGTCCTTCATGCAGAATGTTGGTAATTATTTTTATAAATAATAAAGTACTGGAGAGAAAAACGTTCTTCTTTTCATCTTCTTGCGCCTGATTCTGATTCACGACCTGCTCCAAGCTGGCACCAGGTGTAGTGCAAAGGTTTGTACAACCTTGATGACGTCTGTGTTTCATTTCCTTCTTTCCACGATTAGGTCGGTACGAGGACACGAGGCAGAGGTGCTAGGAATCCGGGGTGGACGTGTTTGCAGAGTGAAACGGCCTCAGTGTCCTTGTGTACAGCACTAAGCATTCAGTAAACACATGGCAATATCACTTAGCCAGGAAACATTAATGAAAATATTACTGAAGGTTTCTTTTATACTATTAGTATTTTTTTTTCCTCCAGTGCCACAGTCTTGTACTAGGTTTTTATTTTGACACGCTGTATTAAATTTTTGATATTAGATCTTCTTATTGCATGCCCTTGATCTAGAAATGTCCTGTCTCCTCTGTGGAAGAAGGGACGCATGCTGAAGGATGCAGAATTGTTGATTTATCATCATTATTTTTTTATGAAGATAAATTGTAAAGCAGAGGCACATTTTCCTCTGTGCATGTTAGATTCACTGACACTGATTTACCACCAGGTGGAGCTGTTAAATGTCTTTTGATGCTACTAGCCCTTCTGTAAATGTTCAAGGGGCAGTTTAGTTCAGTGGTTAAGATGCTGGACTAGTGACTAGAAGGTTGTGAGTTCAAATCATTTACACAGCTGAGCAGTTAGAGGTTAAGGGCCTTGCTCATGGGCCCAGCAGTGACAGTTTATCTGTGGTGAGACTTGAACTCATAACCTTCTGGACAGTATCTATCTGTCTATCTATTTATTTTAACCATTGAGCTACACTACCCTCTACAGCCAAGCTGCTACCTCTGTACCAACCCTCAAGTTCTCGGTTGTGTACATGAAATAAATGTTAGTCAGTCTGGATAAATGTAAATGTGATGTGGGATCTTGTTGCATTATGTGGTCAGTCTGTAATGTTTATCTGAGCTGCCTGAATGTTTATTAGTGTTTCTTTTTTAAAATGACATGACGGCTAAGTAACACATCGACACAATGCACAGACAAGCTCCCATGTCTGAGCAGCACGATTTCAGGCATAACCCCACCCACAGCATTCATTTCAGGTAACACAGAAGTTCAGCACAACACACACACACACACACACACACACACACACCAAAAATGAAATGAAATACATCCAAGAATGTTAGTTAAAAAAAAAACATGCAATGCTCAAATGAAAATGACCAAATTTGCAGCAATGAAGATTTATTCTAATAAAATCACTTCAAAATAATTCACGCATGAAGAAGATTGAATTTCGACTTTTGTTTTTGTAAGGAATAAAACTTAGTGTCATGCTGTTGTGGGAAAATAATCAACAACAACGTTCATTATTTTCCTCTAACAGGACGTCCTAAGGTGGTTTGTTCCTCTATCATACCTCAGCCATTTGATCACAAATATAGTTCTAGGCCAATAAAGGTTTCTTAAGGACCCACGCAGTCACCTTGTTGGTTCGAGAAGGTTCTGCTTGATGGACCTAACCAGCCTCTGAAGCTCACGGACGCCCCCGTGTGTTGTTTCACAGCTCAACCTGCCCTGAATTCGGAGTGGAAACAAAAACATGACCCGGTTCTCACCTGAAATGAGACCGCCCACTTCCTGCCCTGCCCTGGTTAATTTATCACAGTCTCTTAATTATTCATACGTGTGTGTGTGTGTGATGGAGACTCCAGCAGCTGGTGATCATATGAGTGTAAGAGGATCTACTGTCCCACATATGATATCTGAAAGATCTGGACTGGTGTGTAAACAATATGAGGAGCACCGTTGTTCTAATAAAAAAATTCTTCATCCTGAAAGATGAAAGAAGAACAAATTGCTTTAAAAAGATGGCAGTTATGTGAGGTTTAACAGGCTGACGTCTGTCTAGTCCAGATTTCCTTTTTCTGCTGCTGTGCATGATCCTACAAGTACAGATTTGTACCTAAGAGCTGCTGCTGTAATCATAATGATTGTCCTGTGCTCATCTACTACATAATCGCATCCTGTACACTCACTCAGCACTGTTTATTTTTCCTTTTCTACACCTGTATGCAGTAACGATTTATAATCCCATTATCTGGTGTCACCCAGAAGATGGCAGGTTCATTTTGGAGTCTGATTTCCTCTCCATGTCTCTCTAACGGACCATAGATCTAAATATAGATCTGCGTCCACACTCTAATTCTTTGCTCTTCACCGTAAGCCTTTGTGCCACAGGTCGAAGCATGGCACGGCGTGTAAGCGCACGTACTTCTGCCCACCGGAGGAGCACTCGAGGCAGCCGTAGACGGTCTCTCGGCGCTGGTGGGACTTGCTGCAGACAGCACACAGGCCCTTCGGGATGTTATGGTTGAGCAGGTTGACTCGAGTGTGCTTGTCCTCATGCAGGTACGCCATGGACAGGTCGGTCATGCTGGCCGCCTTCTCGTAGTAATCCGTCACGTCATCCATGTACAGATCCGAGTGCGTGAGCTCCTCGAACGTCCTGTCATCTAGGACAGGGAAGGAAGATGACCCACTGTGAAACCTGATGTGCTTGTTCCACTTTGTTCAATGCTAAGACTATATATTAGATACGCAGATATACAGCACTGTGCACCCGGTTGTTTTTATATTTCCAAATGTTACTTTTCCAACAAAAAATTAAATGTTACACAAAAATGTTTGTACGGCGATAATGAAAACAAAGCAACACTTTACATAACAGACCACTTTTCAGACAATAAACATAATGAAGGCTGCTGGGTTTTGCTGCAAAAAAAGCAGTAAGTGTGACAGTCAAAGTCTCCAGAAGAGCTGTTGCAGATTCTCCAAGATGCTCAGTAAAACTTACCAGCTAATTTCCTTATAAAGCTGCACACATTGTGAACACCTGGGAACACTGTTTAAGAAAAAGGTACCAATTATTGACTTCCTTTAGTTTATTACTGTTTTTTGCACTTTATAAAGTGTGTTTTCTTTTATGTAGAAACATCTTCATTATTATAACACCGAAGGTGTCTTTGCTTTACAGCGAGTCTTTACATGTGCTTAAGACTTCTGCATCGTACTGTACAGTAATTATCTGGTAAGTTTTACTGAGCGTCTGAGTGGAGAATCTGCCACAGCTCTTCTGGAGACTTTGACTGTCACACTTACTTCTTTTTTTTTTCAGGAAAACCCAGCAGCCTTCATTATGTTTATTGTCTGAAAAGTGGTCTGTGTAACGTGTTACTTTTGTTACTGACATACAAACACTTTTGTGTAACATTACATTTTTTTGTTGGAAAAGTAACATTTGGAAATATAAACTCTTTTTGTACTCAATGCAATAATGCAGAACTCAAAAAAAAAACCCATCAATAACAAAAGTTGTACCTAAAAACAATAGAGTGCCTAAGACTTGCACAGCACTGTATATGCATAAAAATATGCAAATATGGACAAGTGTTTCTCAGACACAGTACAAAATATGATGAGCCATATGATATTAGACACATTAGAGACCCTGCAAACTTGACACAAAATGCTATTTCTGACAGAAACCCAACATTGCTCATCACCTTGACAACATCATCCTCATCGTGAAGCATGGTGGTGGCGGCATCATGTTGCGCGTTACCCTTGACCTCTTAGTTGCTTTTCCCCTCTTTACCCAGTCACTAATTTTTGCTGGATCTTTTCCTCTAGTCAAAGTTTAGAGTGACTGTACAACATTATTTCCTTTTTTATTTTTAAATAAAGGGGTCTTTTAGTGCTTTTCCAGGACACTTTTCTAGAACTTTATTCCACTGTTTGGTCTTTATGATGCTCTGGGGTCTTCCAGGAACAGGTGTATTTATATTGTAGTCATGTGACACTTTGTTTGTACAAAGTCGACTCAATTCAGCTAATTATGTGCCGTCTGATGGTGGCTGCTTGCAGTCACAGTATCTGGCACGCCTACATGCCATGAGCTGGATCATATCGTCTATCATTAGTTGTAAAAGGACACTCATCACGTTACCTGCTCTGAAGGGGTTCCCATAAACAATTCCCGAGAGGAACCTTCGCAGTCTGCCGACGGAAAACCTGCCGATGAACCCGCCGAGCTGCTCGCGCATCTGTTCTTTCTCGAAGCCTCCGACGGACTCCGGTGCCACACAGATATCTGTACAGAGGAGGTTGAAGGAGATTAAATACTGAAACATTATGTGTACAGATCATCTTTTTAGTACACGTCATGCCGTTAAGAGCACGCGATATAGACAGGCTGGTGAGGGAACGGATGTTTATAGCTACTATAACATAAGTGATAACTGTATGAACTTTCACAGACATTCTACAACTTTAAATGAAGCGACATGTCCATCAACTTACCGAGACGTCCATCAAGTCGCACATAAAGGTCAAATATGCTGAAGGCTATGGTGGTGTGGGCGGGAATTACAATGGCTTTGTCACGGCCTTTGGGATTATGGATGTCATCTATCTGAAACTATAGAGAGATGCAAGTGTGGATGTGTTTAGCCCTAAACGATACCACATGTTCTGATTGTGTGCACATGTGTACCCGCATGGTAGCCCCGTGCATGCCAGCGTGGACGGTGAGAGAACACTGTCGCGTGGTGCGAATGCTCTCCATGACGACGCACAGTACGGTGCGCCCGCTGTCCTTAGACTGCCGGATCAGACAGTGATCCAGGTCGACTTTCCTAGGAAATAGATATGGAAAGATATCAGTGAACAGACAGTTGAGTGCCAAAATTTGCACAAAACTGCTTCAACATACATTTAGTACAGGATTGATTTAATACAATAATATTTTGGCTATTCATTCATTCATTCATTCATCTTAATCACTTAGTCCTGTCCCGAGGGTCACGGGAGAGCCGGTGCCTAGCCGGCAGCATAGGGCGCAAGGCAGGATCAACCCTAGACAGGGCGCCAATCCATCGTAGGGCACAGACACTCACTCACACACACTCATACACACACTCACGGTACTTTAGAGACACCAGTTAACCTAGTATGCATGTCTTTGGACTGTGGGAGGAAACTGGAGTACCCGGAGTAAACCCACGCGGACGCGGGGAGGACCCAGACCACTCCACCCAGGGGTCGAACCCGGGACCTTCTTGCTGTGAGGCGACAGCGCTACCCACCGTGCTGCCCCTTATTCATATATTATTAACTTTTAATGTATTCACTCATCTCTATATTGAAGTAATATGAATTAAGAAGGAGAAGAAAGGTTTTCATAATTCCACAATAAAAAAGTCACAAGTCAGTGTCACATCCACTACCTGGAGTTCAGCTCCCGCAGTAAGGTCTGAACCTCCACCTCATGTTTGGTCACGACCCCGAAGGAAGCTTTGACGGCCACGGAGTCCGAACCGCTGATGTTCACGCCCACTTCCTGAATCAGATGGTTGCCCAGACGGCCGTTCAGAGACACGTCTGACTTGTCTTCATAGTTGAGAAGCTGGTAAGAGGAGACTCCTAATGTAGAGAAACAACTCGGGTTACGCAGCTCATAATAAATTCACGTTTCAGGTCTGTTTGCGTCTCATGTTATGTTGTAATGATGTACTAATGGAATAAACAGCAGCCTGTATGTTTTTGGGTTTTGCTCCATTAATGCAAAATTAACATACTCTGCAATATCAACACAAAATCAGAAAATGAAAATGGTTTTTGTTTTTTCATATTTTCTTATTTACTTTTTACATTTTTTGTTTTGATGATGTGTTTTTGGTTTTGCTTGTTGTTTTTCTGTTTTAAAAAAAATGTTTTTGGTATCACTGTTGTGGTTTGGGTTTTAAAATACTAATGTATGAAGTAAGTGCGAAACAATTTAATAAACCTTCAGTCCAACATTAATAAACGATGCAACATCAAATCAGAAAGTGTAATAACAAGACCAAATCATGTTGCTGTGGTGTTCTTGAGTTTATTGCATGTTTTTTTCTGTCAAGTTTCAGAATTTGTTGTTGTTTTTCACCTTGCTTTTGTCCTTTTGTCTTGTACTTACAGGTCACTATAGAGTATTAGGATTGATTGTACCATAAAACCTGACATTATCATATATTATGTGCTACATATTCTATTATCAGAACACACACGTCAAACCTCCTACCTGCAGTGATCTCTTTCTCTCCCACAAGTATATCTTTGAGCGAAAATGGTGTCGAGCCATATTTGTTCTTCTTCCAGAAATGCCTCCTCCTCTTCCTGGTCACCAGGCTGAGTGGCTGATATCGGTCGGCCTCGCTCAGGCTCGGGACGGGAATCAGACGCCCGGTGTCCCCCACCTGCTTCACAAAGTTCTTAGTGGCTGCTGCGAACATTTCAAAAACTCATGACATGACACGTTCAATCATAACAACATTAGTCCCTGTGTAACCATTATAGATGGTAGATGGTATTAATAAATGTAGCATGTTCGCATCCAGAAGCCAGAAAGAGAGGAGAGAAGAAAGAGAAAGAGAGAGAGAATGTGCCATGGCCACCTGCTCAGGCACAAGTGATAAATAATGAACAGGCCAAAGAAAGCTGATAAGCCTGTCCCGTCACATGGGTTGTGTTCTTCCCTGTCTCGTCTGGAAAGCTTCAGGTTGCATCAACCTACAGTCCTGTACAAAAGTCTCAGGCACCCTGTTGTGTTTAGGTACAACTTTTGTTATTGATGTTTTTACACAAAAATGTTTGTATGCCAGTAATGAAATCAACATGCAAAACAGACCACTTTTCATACAGAAACATAATGAAGGCTGCTCAGGTTTGCTGCAAAAAAAGAAGTAAGTGTGACAGTCAAAGTCTCAGAAGAGCTGTGGCAGATTCTCCAAAACACTCAGTAAAACTTACTGTAATTACTGTACAGTACGATGCAGACATCTTAGACACATGTAAAGACTCGCTGTAAAGCAAAAATAATGATGATTCTACATAAAAGAAAGCACTATAAAGTGCAGTAAACAGTAATAAACTAAAGGAAGTCAATATTTGGTGTCTTTTTCTTAAAAAGTGTTCCCAGGTACAATGCGTGCAGTTTTATAAGGTAATGAGCTTTTAAGTTTTACTGAATGTCTTGAAGAATGTGCAACAGCTCTTCTGGAGACTTTGACTGTCACACTTGCTTCTTTTTTTGCAGCAAAACCCAGCAGTCTTCATTATGTTTTTTGTCTGAAAAATGGTCTGTTATGTAACGTGTTGCTTTCATTACTGACATACAAACATTTTAGTGTAACATTTAATTTTTTGTTGGGAAAGTCGTACCTAAAAACAACAGGGTGCCTAAGACTTTTGCACCGTACTGTACATCATAACTACACTAAACGTTTCTTAATACAAAGATTTCATGAGGTTTATGTGTTGTAAACAATCCATGTTGGATGTAACAGACACTCCAACTGTGAAAACTGAGAGGACACAACGGAGTCAGTTCAACTTTGGGACAAACCTCTTTAACAGTATGTTGTTTATTTTCCTAAAACAGCACATCACTGAGTGTTTGATTCCTTATTTACTAGTATGTTTATACCAGCAGGCATGCATACATGTCTAAATAGAAATTATAATAACAAAACAGAGCCCTTTTTCTGTGGGAATCATCTGTACCATCTGCTCTTCTGATTGTGCTTATATAAGGTCTCTGGCCTGTGAAACTAATGAGTATGGACACTAAGGAAATACGTTATATGCTACGCAATCACAAAATGTACTTATAGAACTGCAAGTTCAGAGCGACGTTTACCTCTGACATGGAAAAAAACCCACATGGCATGCACGGTAAATCATTTCAGTATATAGGATAGCACCGGAGAGTAATTATAGATCTTGTAAATGCAGATGAATGACTACGCCGTATACCCACCGCTGAGCGCTGGCTTTTTACAACAACACTCCATTCTTAAAAGGGCAAAGATGCCCTATTTATGGAATAAGTGGCTCACACATGACCTCATGTGGCTCTCCCTGTAATTTCACTACTGGGTGGAGAAACGTAAAGTCAAATCCTGTTTGAGGAACATTTTGCAACATGTGTGTGTGTCTGAAAGAGTGCTCTCACAAAGCGGCGTCTGTACAGAAAACAAGCAAAGTTTACACTGCTTCATTGTGGGCTACGTCTGGAACATCCCTGAGGTCAGAGTGTTAGTCAATGACGATAACAACGGTAAATAGGTGTGTGTACTCTGCCAGGTAGCTAACCCGGAACAAATTACCTAATTTAGTACACTCAACAACTGGGCGGAAAAGAGGGAATTGTGGGATGGAAATTTTGGGCTGTTCACATCCAACATTGCACAGGAGCTATTCAGAAAGCAAGATCACAGAGAGAGATAGGCTATAAGAGAGACTGTGCCTTTTGTAAAAGATCAAGTCCAACCAAAATAACCACTACGTTCTAATATTAGCTCTAATAATGCCTACTAATCTACTTTATTAAAAGTGCTGTGCAGAAACTATGCTGGAAATGACTACAGGTCATACCGTAACAGCCTGAGCTCAGCTGAACGTTTGCTTTGAAAAGTCCCCTGAGTTTCAGGATGACTCGGAGCGAGCTGTGTTTACGATCCTCCTCATGGAGCATCACATGTGGTCACTGGGCCGTCACTGATTGATTACTTAGAAAGGAACGGCCAAAATAAATTGATCTTCCGGTGCACCTAAATTTATTTCTTTGAATCATTTGAAACATTTGTTTCCTCACCAGGTTTAGGCAATTTAAAAAATCTTACTCTTTCAAATAAGCCAAACGATTTATAAAATCCTGGTTTAGACCACAGTGTTAGAAGTGTACAAAGTGGCTGAGAAAACACATTCAGGAAACTGACTTCCATTCAGGAATGCTTGTTTGTGTTTTGATGGGCCGCTTGTCAGTCATTTTATTGCCTCTTGACTCTACGGGCCACGGTATATCCTCAGGGTGGAGCTTTGTGAACATGGGCGAGAATGAGTCAGGGCTCAGGTAAAAAAAATAAAACTTCAAATGTCAAAAGTACTCACCCATTAGAGACCTGCTCTTACCTAATGCACCTTTTTGGTTAATGAGAAAAATAACACAGCTTGTCGTGCTATTGAGAAACCACACACCAATAACTCCTGAAGATATCAGAAAAATTAACGATACAGCTTTACCTATGACAGTTACAAAACCTTGACACTGGAGACTCCTTCCATGCGTGTTTAATAACTGTTTCCTCACAGAAAACTCCACAGTAGCAGTAAAACATATGCACAGTTTTTAATCGGTCCCTGTGCAAGTTCTTACTGTCTTACTGAACTACTGTCAGAGCTGTTGTTATAGAAAAATAATCAACCATCTGTCCAATCACATTCGAGACCTCAATTCCTCTGTGGTATAAAGGAATTTAACACGTCCTCTGTAAATACGACCGCCATTTCTGTTCATGTCATTACAAAGTAGAAGAAAAATACATTAGGGACTGCAATTATCTAATGATGTTTTGCTGGTTGACAGCAAGCATGATTTATGCAGTGCAAAAGTTTGCACCCCTCCCCATGGTTTTCCAGGTGAAAAAAAGAAAATGTATGACTGTTTTAGAGTTTCTTGTATTATATATGGTATGGTGATGGACAGGGGCTTGGGAGTACTTTAGAAAATCATTGTCACTTAACACTGTCCACCGCTGCATCAAGAAATGCAACCTGAAACTGTGTTATGTAAAGAAGAAGCATATATTAATTTTACACATAAACACCGGTGAGTTCTCTGGACCTGAAGTCATCTGAGATGGACTGAACGGCAATGGAAACATGTTCTGTGGTAAAATGAGTCCACATTTCAGCTTGTTTTTGGGAAAAACAGACATCAGATTTTAGGTGCCAAAGATGAAAAAGACCATCCAGACTGTTACCAATGAAAAGTGCAAAAACCAGCATCTGTGATGTCATGGGGGT
>JAOVVH010000015.1:7090943-7124818 GCA_028566435.1 Scorpiodoras heckelii
AGCTTTTAAGTTTTCCTGAGCGTCTTGGAGAATCTGCCACAGCTCTTCTGGAGACTTTGACTGTCACACTTACTTCTTTTTTTTTGCAGCAATATTACCAAATATAGAGTAAGACATAGTAAATCAAGATAAGGCAAGATTCTCTGAGTTATATATGGTTTTTTTGTGTATGTATACCATAGGTGTTAATTCATCACTGTCAAAGTTCACCTATAACCCACCATAATCTACTCCTATACATTCTTTACAGTTATAACCATTGTAATATTTTTTATTAAAACTTGTTCTTATGCCATCATAACCTATTATTATAACACCATAATCATTTACTATGCCTTCCTTATCTATTCAGTATGCCATTACAACCTACAACATCATTACTTACAGCACCATTGAGACTTATGCTTATTATCTTAATCTATTCTTATACCATTTCTATTGTTATAACTAGTTACGACAGTATTTTTACCAGCACTATAACCATTATAATCTCTTACTCTACAGTTATAATCCGTTACTGTACCACTATGAACTTTTACTAGCACTGTAGCATTTATAAGATGTATATATACCATTATAAACTATTACCATACTGTGATAACCAGTACAATAACTGTTATTACCTATTATTATTATAATACCCTTCCTCTGTCAGGACACAATTACGACCTGTCACTTCATGCATTATAATTTATTATCATACGGTTATAATGTTATAATGAATAACTTTATCATTTAAACCTTTTAATATAGCATTAATCTCGTTATTATACCGTTACAACATATTACTATACTATTATAATCATTAGTATACCAGTATAACCTGTTAATACATAATTATAACATATTACTATACCACTGTAACCTGTTCTCATATAACTATTACCTTTTACTGTACCGATATTATTGTTATACCATTATAAGTCTTTACTCGGTCATTGTAATCTATTAATATGCCATTATAATAACCCTTTATTATATCATTATATCAGTCTTCAACTTATTTCTGTACCATTATAATCTACACAATAGTATTATGGCTCTTTTAACACCACCACTGACTTTGTCTGTACATATTATCTTCATCACCTTTTTCTTTACCGTTATTAATAATGCAAGTGTGTAGTAACATGTTTATTAATGAAACACTATATGCATATAGCATGCTTGCTAAACTGTACTTTAACCTTGTTTTTTTTTGTTTAATTTCCAGAGACAATCACACTGAGGGTATGTACATGCACTAAAGATCATACTATTTTTTAATATATACAGTAAATCGAAGATCAAAATAAATACAGTAGAATTGTACTGAAAATATAAATCTTTTCAAATTTAAGGGTGAAAAAGGAGAACCAGGAGATATTCCTCATGTGAGTATAACAAAGTAATGTCTTTAGTGAGAATATACTGTATGTGGATTCAGTGCATTATTATTATTATTATTATTATTATTATTATTATTATTATTATTATTATTATTATTATTATTCAGTATTTATTCTCCATGTTGTTTTTCAGATTGTGGGACTGCCTGGTCGACCAGGACCAATGGTGGGATTTAACAAATTTTTTTTTGCAGCAATATTCTACCTAAATGTTTTATTATATTTGCTTCCATATATACTCATTAATTATGAGTCATGTTTGATAGGGAGCTCCCGGACCAGCTGGACGTGCAGGATATCGTGGCTTTAAAGGAAGAAAAGTATGTTTCTTTTCATCTTATACAATGTGCTAATAAATTACATCAGTCACTTATGTATGAAAGCGTAACAGATCTATCTAACAATACTGTATTATACTGTATTCAAACTGTTACAGTGATGTTACAGCTTTTCTTTTTTTTAAGGGCGTGGCAGGTCCACCAGGGTTTGATGGGATACCAGGTGTGCCAGGTATGCCCGGAAAGCCTGGTCCTGAAGGACAATCTGCATTACCAGGGGTGAGTTTTTTTTTTTTTTTTTTAACTTCTATTTAACCTCTATTAAATGGCTAACACACCTACAAATCTGTGGCTGGAAAAAAGATCAAAGTTGGTTGTAGAGGACAAATTAGCTAACTAAAACAGCTTATGAATTACTAGCTATTATTCTGTAAGCTAACTTTTCTACCCATTTTCGCAAATGTTTGGTTTATTTACAGAGTATGTATAAAAGTTTGGACCATCTATAGGGTGTTGTGCATCATCTGGCAGAGCTTTATTTATAAGGACACAGTAGTCTGTTTGCCGAGTCTGAATCAGCTCCAGAAGGTAGTTTTGGTTTGTTTGCTTTTTTTGGTTTCACACTGCGTGCAATTACACTAGTCAGAAATACGGTGACAGGGCTCCTGAATGATACCCACCCTTTTCTTGTGAGCTTGAATCCTAAAGATCCCGACTAGTTGTCGGGAACATCAGGAGAAAAATGGCCGTGCTGGCATTCCTTCGCTCCCTTTCAGTCACAGCGACACTAGGCAATCATAAGCATCTGTGAGCTCCAGTATGTGGAAGAGGGTGGATAGTATTTTACTTTGAATATGTTTTGCTACCTTGTGATACAGCATGTGCAGCAGTTTGAAAAGTATATGGTTGGCTGACTAGATGTCTGAAAGGAAGCACATCATAGCTATCGCCCTCCCTGGCTGGTAGCTGTTGTATGATAGGGAACATCACCAAATATTTCCTGCCTTGAGATGCTTTGAGATGCCTTTACTATAGCTGCCTTCAGTTGCTACTTATGTGTGAGTCTTTCTGCCTTCAGTTTTGTCTACAGTTACTGAAAAACATGTTCACTTGGCTTGAGGTCACGTGACTGACTCTGCCGATTAAGCACATTTCATTTCATTTACATTTATGTTTATGGCATTTAGCAGACGCTCTTATCCAGAGCGACTTACAAAAGTCCTTAGTCGTTAACTTGGAGTATCCAAAGCCAGTGCTGGTAGACCTGAATCCAAGATACTTTGAGCTATGATACTGCTAGAAATACATACAATTACAAGCAAAACAAGTCCTATAACCTGAAAGTACTCCTAAGCCAGGAGAGTCAAACTAAATCCACAAAGGGCCATGTGGGTGCAGGTTTTCCTTCCAACCAAGCAGGAGCCACACCTCATTCCACTGTTCTTGGCCTTTCATGGATCTTGACCTTCAGTAGTGTGTGGCTTCTTTTTGGTTGGAAAGAAAACCTGGATCAACATGGCCCTTTCTGGATTTAGTTTGACACCACTGTCATAAGCTATGCAAAACCTGTGAAGAACAAGACAATGGATACAGTAACTTCTGTAGGTGCTGTAAGAGATTTGATAGTGTTGAATTGAGTTAGTGCTCATTTAAGTGCTTTTGATAGAGGTGGGTCTTCAGTTGGTGTTTGAAGACAGTAAGAGATGTTGCTGTTCGGACACTCAGGGGGAGTTCATTCCACCACCTTGGTGCCAGGACAGTGAAAAGTCTGGACGCTTGCCTCCCATGTGTCCTGGATGATGGTGGGTCAAGTCGAGCCATACTTGAGGCACGATGGGCCCTGGGTACATATCGGGCTTTGACCATTACCATCAAGCAGGGAGAGGGTGGACCATTTTGGCTTTGTAGACCAGCATCAGGGTTTTATATCTGATGCGGTATGTTTTGGGTCATTATCCATCCGTACTGTGAAGCAACATTTGACTGAATCTGAGCAGGAAGTAAAGCTCTATACAATTCAGAATTCATTCTGCTACATCTATCATCGGTCACATCATCAATAAACACCAGTGACCCAGTTCCACATGCCCATGCCATAACACTCCCTCCACTATGTTTGACAGATGATGTGGCATGCTTTGGATCATGAGCCCTAACTATCCAAACTATCCTGTTCCAGAACTGGGCAGGTTTTTAAGATGCTTTCTAGCAAAGTCTAATCTCAAAGATGTGCATCTTGAGGTAAACCCTCTGTATTTACATTAATAAGCATATCTCTTGTTTGTAGACTTTGTCAGTGATACATATACCTCCTTGAAAGTGTTCTTGACTTGGCTAGACATCGTGAGGGGTTTTTCTTCACCAAGGAAAAAATTCTGTGGGAAGTGGAAGCCTGGTAGGTTAGGACTCCAGGTTGTCGACTGGATGGTCGGGGTTTGAGCACCAACATCAGGGCTGCTGTCCACTGGGCCCCTGAGCCCCCAACCCATTGCTCAGCCCAGCCACTCTATGGTGCAATGCACACACAGTGCCGGTCTCAAGCCCAGTCAACATGAGGGTTGCACCAGGAAGCGCATCTGGCAAAAAGCCTGCAGCGCATTAAGACACAGTGACCCCAAGAATGGGAGCAATCCATTAAAAAGGGGGGAAAAAAGAAAGATCTCTGTGATCACATTAGTTGTTTTCTGTAGTCTTTTAGTCATGCATTGCTTGCCATTGCATTCCTTTGTTTTTGTTGCACCAGCCTAATGGTGAGCTCCTTCCCTTGCAAGTCTTTGGACTGCATATTGATGGTTCCCATGCATGAAATGCAAATTCAACACTTGGAACTTGCTCCAAACCTTTTATCTCCTTAACTTGTAATTAAATAATGAGGAACAAATGCCACACCTGACTACGAAATGGCTTATCAGTCAGTTGTCCAAATACTTTTGGGGGAACTATGTTTAAAAAATGGCTGTAATTAATAAACAATTAATGCAATATCTTTGTTGGAACTCTAATTAAAGTCTACACTTCAATTGCATCTTGATGGCTTCATTTCAAATTCATTGTGGTGGTGCACACAATTATGAATTACACAATTACAAGTTCCAAATACTTATGGACTCAGCTGTACAATGATACTTTAAAATGTGTTGTGTATCACAACCTGCGTGTATTTTGTCTTATTATTCACTGGTCAAAATTTGATGGGCTAGAAGACTGGAGATCTGTCCTCAAGGATCTGTTTAGCAGCTCGTGTCTAAAAAAAAAAATCTAAAAACACACCCTTAGACTTGGTTGTTCTTCTTGAAGTGTATCACATTCTTAAAAGGTTTCTCTTTTAGCTTTCCCATTAGTTCTGCCATTGTTTCTACACATGGATGCATCGAGAACTGTGGCTTTCTTTATCCGTATAAGTATTTAGCGCTACTTGGCGAAGGAGACAGGATGGGAGTGGATATTGAGGGACTGTAAGAGAGCACGCACATTTCCACTTAAGTTTACTTTTTATATAAACAGGAAATGAAGCATGCCTTTTTCTACTTCTGTGCACACTCACTGTTTATGAGGCGTGCAAGTCCTAAATGCAGTGTTTAAATTGTTCCTGCTTCTCAGATTTAACCTTTGCGTAGCAAATCTCTGCATTTTAATGGCAGTCATTCCAATGTGTTGTTTTACAGAGTCAGTTTGCATCTCAGATGGCTTCAGGCTTCCATGATGGGAAAATGGGAATGTCAGCAATTGTCTCTGGATCACCTGTAAGATATTAATATTGAATATCATAAGAATTGGTGCTGTGTGCATGAACCGTAACACTAGACTATGTCTTGTTTATTAATTATTTCACTCTTAATTCTTATTCGTTGGTAACTCCGATAATTAATCTGAATCAGGGTGAAGCAGGACCAAGAGGACACCCAGGACCAGCAGGTCCACCTGTAAGTCCAACATCCATAAGCAGACTCACTAGAAGATGATATTTATATGGTATTGACAATGATGTGAACTGTGCTTTTTGTGTCCTACAGGGCCCCATGGGTGCACAGGGCACCCCTGGAGATGCAGGTGAACCAGGACCCATGGTAAGAAATTAAGCAGTGTACTTCCAGAGCAGTAAAAAATAGGTCAGGAGGATTTCAGTAATATTTGTAAACGTCCAGCTATATTTAACCTTCCAGAGTGACAGTAGCCTTATAATTCTTTAACCAACAGTGACATGTATCAATAAGACAATAATGGCTATGAATAAGGCTTCACACTGCAATTTTTGATTAACAGAATCAAGAATGAAATTAAATATTCTTGAACATCTGTGAAAACTCTTTTCCTTTCTAAAGAGCTACCTTCAGCTAAGTAATTGACATAAATCTACATGATTGGCTGCAATGGAGAATCTGCTAAAGAAGTCCAGATTCCAGATTCATATATTGATTTCCATAAACTCTAACCTGAAAGAAAATGTGACTGAAGGCCAGAAGAAATCGCTTGAGTCAAACTGTAAAACGTTATATAATTTCACAGACTCCAAAGTACCATATAGAAAGAAGTTATCAGGAAAGGAGGTTTTGCTGTATTAAGGAGCTCTTTTTTTCTTTTTTACAGGGTCCTCCTGGACTGAGGGGCCCAGATGGTCCTTCTGGAAAACCTGGTCAAGATGTACGTACACCAGTCTGCTTGTTTACGTAACCCTGTCTCACACTGTCCCGAGCTTATACTCATAAAATCATAACTTACCATCTTATGAAGTAAATGACCTGAAATAATAAAATGATCTGTGCTAATCCGTTCGTATTCCGGTGCCAGGGTGAACCGGGAGAATCAGGAAAGACAGGAGAAGCTGGATTCCCAGGATCAGCTGTAAAGTCACTCTTTTTATATATTTTATTATTATTTATGTATCTGTGCTTCGACCTGATCCTAACACAGTGATATTTTCCTTCATCAAGGGGGCTCGGGGATTCCCAGGCTTACCAGGTCAACCAGGAATGAAAGGTCAAAGGGTGAGCTTGATTACTAATTACTGAATTGTTTTAAATATAAACATGTTTTGTAATGCATATCCTGATTTTAAGTTTTAAATCCTGACGAGTATTTTGATCATTTTTTCCAGGGATTTCCAGGTCCATCGGGAGTGAAGGGAGAGCGAGGTGTTGTTGGTTCAAAGGTTAGACCCACATTTGACCACTGTGATGCCTGCATCATAGCACAGGATGCTGTATTATTAAATGCTGTACATATGTGTGTTTGTGTTTCGTTGTCTTTCAGGGTGCATCAGGTGTTCCTGGTTCAATGGGACTTGTCGGTCCGCAGGTATGTTCCATGAAGAGATTTTTTTGATCATTTTTGAACAGGTTTATTCTGCAAAAAGATTTCATTCAGAACTTTTTTTAGGGTCCACCTGGATTGCCTGGAGAAAGAGGTCGTGCCGGACCCACCGGACCTGCGGTGAGATCATTTTGGTCATTTTTACAACTAATAACTGCGCTCATACCAGTAAAATACATTTTTAATATTGACAGTACTGCAGATTATACTGTATCAAATCACCTTATACTGTATAGCTATACATTATCATTAGCATTAGCTTTATTGTAAAATTAGCCACTAACAACATTGACTTAAAAGAGCAAGGAACCTCATCTGGCTGATTTTCTTTTTCCATCACTTTTATCATTTCCTAAATCATTCTAATTGTTTTTATGTAAAAAAAAATTGTATAGCTTTATTTATTTTAGTGAAGCAGGGATGGTTTAGACCAGAGGTAAATCAGCATTCGGTGATGTTAGCTAACATTTGCTAGCTAGCATGAGATTTTAAATAGATAACTCACCCATAAAAATCTTGTTATTTTTTTAATGTGTAATTCAGGACTCATAACTCTGTCCCTGTCATTCTGTGTTTGTTATATTGTTTGTCTTATTGCATAATTAATAAAATTTATTTTAGCTAGTGTTTGTTTGTTGTGCAGTTTGATATCTTAACTGTTCCTGGAAAACTGATTAAAATTATTCCTTTAGTAAACCCAGTTTTAATCTATTTGTCTGTTAGGTCTTTTGTTTGTTAGATTTATATGTATATGATGTTTATTTTGCAAAAAAAAAGAGTTAAAAAAAACAATATAACTGTAAGATTGGTCCAAAAATTTAATAATGTAATAATTTATAGTAAATTTACAGTAAATCTACAGTAAATCTAATGTTTTAAGCTTATTATTGTGCTAAAATTTTGTTTAAGGTTTGGTGTTTTTTTTCTGCAGGGAAAACGTGGAATGACAGGAAATGCAGGAAAACCAGGTCCATTGGTATGTAAATGGCTTGATCTGTTCTAATATCTTTTTAAAAAAATATCCAATAAACCCATATTAACCCCATAAACCCACAATGTATATAAGACCCTAAAGCATTTATCGGTTTTCAGTAATGTTGGTCATTTGGTATTTCTCACAGGGGACCATCGGAATCCCAGGAGCTCCAGGTTTTCCAGGCGGTCCAGGCATGAAGGTTGGAACATGACTGTTTCATTTGTAATGTAATGTCATCGGTAATTTTATTTTATATCTCCGTAATTATTCATGTTCCACTTACATATGACGTGTTTAACAAGGATGGACTTTTTAACCAATTTGGTAACTGGACAATTTGCATTTTTAAATAAAATATTATTCAAAAGCATAGCATAATAAACGTTTATGCATGTTATATAAAATATTAGCTTTGCCTTTGGGACAATTTGCTAAAAAATATTTTTGATCACTGAAATTATCTCTGAACACTACATTGACTATGAAGCTCTAGACTATGAAACTATGAAGATAGGAAGATATTGAAATACCCACGTATATTCATGTCTATGTATTCATTCATCTTGGGTAAGCATATTATACTGGTCTACGGATGCAGAGTTTGTCCTGGGAACACTGGATGTGTGGCAGTAATAAACCCTCGATGCAGTCTGTTGCATGTTTTTTTTTATCCACAGGGTGAGGCAGGTCCCACGGGTCCTCGAGGCACCAGTGGAGCTCAGGGACCCAGAGGGGACTCAGGAAAACTAGGCCTTCCTGGACCTCAGGGCAAACAGGTGTGCTGTGTGTTAATCTTATGAGCTGTGCTCTATATTTGGACATTTTCATTCATGTTATTGATCTAAATGTGTTCGTATCTAGGGATCAGCAGGGACGGACGGTGGTCGTGGAGCTAAAGGGCCATCGGTGAGTCCCAGCCATTCTTCCTAAGTTTAATTCAGCGTAATTCAAGTTATGTGTAGTGTGTCACGATCGATTTTTTAAATTTAATGTAGGGGATAGCTGGTGTGCATGGTCCGGTCGGACTGATTGGTCAACCTGGACCACCTGGACCTCAGGGAAAGACGGGACCTCCTGGGTCCAAAGGTCAAGTGGTAATAATGCACTCATTTTTATAAAAAACTGGTTGAAAATATGAATGAATGAATAAAATGGGATAACACTATAAAACTGGAACTAGACTTTTTGCATAGGTCACCAGTCTCGGTCTAGTACCAAAGGTTTTTGCACAGGTTTGGAACAAACCTGAGACCCCATTGCTGGGGCTAGTAGCACTGATTTATGATTTTTTTTTTAAATACATTTTTAAGGATTTATGAAAATTAAACAGAGAGATCAGAGCCATGGAATAATAACCATTGTTGCATTGTTGCAGCGGCTGTAATGATGATGTGCTCACTTTTTTACCTTTGAAATATTTGGTATAAATTAAACGACCTGGACCACTTATTTTACAAGTTCTATGGCATATGACGCTACAGTTGTTCATATTTTTGTGGTCATAGGGTGAAGCTGGCATCCCTGGACTCAAAGGAGATCCTGGAAGTAAAGGAGAAATGGTGAGTTAAAAACAGCAGATGAATCGTTAGATGATCACATAGCTGAAAGGATTTGGTCGCAGTTTTGATAAAGCTTGTCTGGGTCACAGGGGCAACCTGGAGTTCAAGGGGAGATTGGTCCGATGGGAGAGGAAGGAAAACGGGGCCCAAGGGGAGATCCAGGATCTGTGGGGCCTCCCGGTCCACCTGGAGAGGCGGTGAGAGAAAGGATTTGCTGTAGTCTTAGACACTCTGTATCTGTTGTACACTTTTCTGGCCACAAGCTTCTGGATCTTGAAAGCTGCAATCTGGTTCTGCTGTGTATCCACAATGCTTTATTGTGCTAACTTTCACACAGATGTTGATTATTTTCAGATTACAGCACATCCTGAAAAGGTTCATTCTTATACCACAGCAATTAATATTAGATTATATTATAGTTACATTTAATGTTGGAATGTCCATGAATCATATCAGGTAATCAGGAAAGGCCTGTGGTTAGTCAGTCAGTTTGCCTCTTTCTGTGAAATTAGATGATTCTTCAGTAGATGACTGATTGCGGTCTGAAGTATCTGTGAATTTCTTTGTTATTTAGACTTTGTTATTGCATTGAATTGATCTGTTTTCCTGTTTTTAGGGAGCTCCGGGTATTCGTGGCTTTCCTGGTGCTGATGGTTTACCTGGAAAAAAGGCAGGCGAAGTTCCCATTTATTAAAAAACTGCCGTCATCCTATTTCTATCCTCATTTTTCTTTGATTGTTAATGCATTGCTACTACAACATCACCAGGGTGCTCAAGGTGAGCGTGGCGGTCCAGGCTCTTCCGGAGGCAAAGGTGCTGAAGGTGATCCTGGCCGTCTTGGAGAACCAGGGCTTCCAGGTGCAAGGGTAAAGAATGACCTTTGTGATATTTATTGTGCAAAGGAGCATCACCATTTTGCTTCATGATATTTTTTTTGCTGCCACTTAAGGGTCTCAGTGGTGTTGCTGGACCTGATGGACCAGAAGGGAAACTTGGACCTCAGGTAACTCATTATATCATGTTAAACAAACTCATTATTAATAGGATTACTGTGTCACCACATGCTAGACATAGACTAATGTAAACAATTTGGACACATTTTTAATAACGGCTTAGGTTGGAATATGTGGGGGGAAAAAGATGTTATGTATAGCAGTTACAAAGACAGTGTACATAGGATATTTTCTAGTGTCTACATCTGAACTAAAACACCAGATGCCTGGTAGTTACTGTAAATGCTGTGTATATTGACACTCCATTTTTTTACTGCAGGAGAGCAACGATGCTTTAATCACTTTCTTATTATAATTACATTAAATACCTTTGTAAAGTGTTACCTTGGACACTTTTTTGTTGCATGCCTAGGTAACACTTTTCAGTTAAAATTTCATGCCTTTTTTCTTTGCCATTTCGTTTGCCTCAAAATATTCTTAAAGAGAGCGAGGCTGTTGCATTGCGTCATGAAGAGAGCAACAACCAAAATATTGCTAATGTGAGACGGGGAAAGAGGGCGGGGCTTCCAGGGAGTCATATCGGTGCATATCAGAGTTCAAAATGCATACACAAACATGAACACAAACTGTCAGTCATTCCAGACCCAGCATATACCTGTATATCATGAAAAGAAAGGAAGACAGCATCGTTCCCTGTGTGCTATAAAAAATGCATGTTCTACTCTCTGGTGGTAAATAGTCAGAGTATGGAGACAGTTTTGCTTAGCTACATCTGCAATATAGAGTATGCATGTGAAAGGAAGTGTGCGTTGCCTGCATTATGAACTCTTTTGACTGTTCTCCCCAGGGAGCACCAGGAGATGACGGTGGTCCTGGACCTGCTGGACCAAACGGAGGCAGAGGCTCACCAGGATCTATGGGTCTGCCAGGCCCGAAAGGCTTCAGTGTAATCACTCATCACTTTTTAAATAATGGTCATAAGTGATACCAACCTATTTCATGCCATGTGATAATTATGGTACATTATATTTGTTTCTGACACTCAGGGTGATGCAGGAAAAGCAGGAGAAGCCGGAACACCAGGATCACCAGGACAAAGGGTGAGCTTTCTCAAAGATTGCAGCATTAGCGATTAGAAAGAGTGTGAAATGCAAAAAATGATTAGTAAAAAATAATTGTCATGGAAACTGTCCTGTTATCTCACAGGGTCGCAATGGAAAAGATGGCGAGGAAGGAGCTGCAGGCCCTGCTGGACCACCTGTTAGTGTCATTTCATGCTGTCAGGAAATATCAGCTGGTATTTTTGTATTGCTTTTAATAGATTTAAATGTGTGATCTTGTGCTTTCAGGGTCCAGGAGGAAAAAGAGGCGAGCAGGGTCCTCCAGGACTGATAGGCTTTCAGGTGTGTAATAAATAACTGCTTCATGATGAGCGATCACTGTTAGTATTAACTAACATTGTTAGTCAGCATATCTTAAAAATAAATAAATGTAAGCATAAATTTCCCATAAAATATTGAACGAATAAACAAAGTGTCTGAGCTCGGGACTTGGGAAAATGACTGACAGAAACAAAATGAGTCCTGTAGCAGAAATAGAGCTCCAAAGTCGGGTAAAATGCCCGTTTTCTTAGGCACCGTAGACAACAGAGGAGCAGGGATGGTGTTGTTTGAAAGCTACTGAAAAGCTCTTTTTATCTGCTATAACATAATTGTGTAATTGTATAACGTATAATGTGTTTTGGTTCTTGCAATGCAGAGCTATCGAGCTATCAGACACTTCACAAATGCAGATGAGCTCACAGGCTTGCCACAAAAATACATGATCACATGACCAATATGCACTATATATATTAACTCTGTGGGATGCACTGATTGGGACCTGAGGTGTTAAAACAGTGCAATTACATGAAATACATAACTAATAGAATGCTGATATTGCACATTTCGATGATGCACATTGTCACATTTTGCAACGCAGTGCATTGTGTCATGATGTATCGTTATACCTTTACTAAATGCTAAGGTTTTTACAGATCAGTGGGTAGCTGTTGTGGGGTGTTGGTGGTT
This sequence comes from Scorpiodoras heckelii, assembly GCA_028566435.1. NCBI lineage: Eukaryota > Metazoa > Chordata > Actinopteri > Siluriformes > Doradidae > Scorpiodoras > Scorpiodoras heckelii. The sequence continues at coordinate 7,103,477 of JAOVVH010000015.1, forward strand.
TACCAATTTAATATAAGATATTTGGTTAAACTAAACTTGTATAACGTTCATTTCTCAGGGTTTACCTGGACCTGCTGGTCCACCTGGAGAACCAGGAAAACCAGGTGATGAGGTGAGCATAGTATTGTTTATTACTTGCTTCCCATGTCTTTTCCAGCGAAAGTGGACTATTTTCCTATACATTGTATAATTAAGCCTTCTTGCTTATTCTTTTAGGGAGTCAACGGTGAAGAAGGTGGTGCTGGTCAGACTGGATCAAGAGTAAGCTCATGCTAAATGTACTGTTTGTTATTAGAATAAATACTATATAATTTTATGGCAAATGCATCATTTTGCCCCACAGGGTGAGCGTGGAAACCCAGGAGAGAGAGGAGAGCCAGGACCTAATGGCCTTCCTGGGTCTAAAGGTGGTGCTGGGGGACCAGGACCTGATGGACCTAAGGTAGTCTAGATTAGTCCAATATATAGTTAGCTATGAATCTATGTATAGCAAATTTTGACATAAAATAGGAATGATATCACTGTTTTGTAAATTTCTTTTACGTCCTTAAGGGTAGTTCAGGACCACCAGGGAAAGGCGGAGAACCAGGCCCACCTGGACTTCAGGGAATGCCTGGAGAGAGAGGGACGACAGGCCCTGGAGGACCTAAAGGAGACCGTGTAAGTGTGATTCAGAGTTAGTTTGAACTGAAATGAAATTTAAAAAAATAAAGGCTGCATGAATAGCTGATAACTCCAGAGAAACAGACGGAGAGGCGAGGGTGTGTTATTGAAGGGCTCATGAAGGAGGGCAACGGATGAGGAATTCAAATGTAATTAAAATGTGTAAAAATGATGAATATTTCAAATGTCGGACATTAAAAAACGGAAAAGAAAATGTCCAACCTCATGGTGATTATCTTATTATCTCAGGGTGCGACAGGTGAGACAGGTGCTGAGGGAGCTGCTGGCAATGATGGTGCTCGGGTGAGTAATAGTAATAATACTAACAAAACATTTTTCATATATATTAGTGTATAAAAATTGTCACATAACAGGATAAGGATATATACATAAAAATGTTTTAGGGTCTTCCTGGACCCACCGGACCTACTGGACCAGCTGGAGCACATGGAGAAAAGGTAACCCATTTTATTTTTTATTTTAGTTATTATTTGTAGGTTGCCATCCACGCGTCTATACACGTGTCTATGTATTTTTGCTTATCTTATCGATTGATTTGTTTTCAGGGAGAATCCGGACCCAGAGGACCTCCTGGACCACCAGGTTCTAGAGCAGCATCTGTGAGTGTGCCGTGATTTACAGATCAGGAGAGAAGCCCTAACAAATATAAAGTTATATATACATTATATATACACTCTATGGACAAAAGTTTCCAGACATCTGATCATCACACCAATATGTGGTTTTTGTGCACTGTATCCAGATTTAGTTTCCCCTTTGCTGTTGCAATAACCTCCACTCTTCTGGGAAGGCTTTGCATTAGATTTTGGAGCATGACTGTGGGGAATGGGTTCATGCTGGAACAAGTTTGGGCCTCTTAGTTCCAGTGAAGAAAAACTGTAAAGCTACAGTATACGAAGACATTTTACACAACTGTATGGTTAAACTTTGTGGGAACAGTCTGGGGAAGAACCACATATGGTTGTGATGGTCAGGTGTCCATAAACTTTTGGCAGTATAGTATCTAATGAGCTCCTTTTCCTGGTGTTGTATTTCAGGGCTCTCCTGGTCAGCCTGGTCCTCCTGGTGCAGTTGGATTTGCCGGTCCTCCTGTGAGTATATAAACTCTCGTTGTTTATCTACTTATAAATCTGTTCTACTGTCATTTTTGAATGATTTCATTATGTTTTTCTTTTGTCAGGGTCCTGATGGTCAGCCTGGTACGAAAGGAGAAGCAGGAGAACCCGGTGCGAAGGGTGACGCAGGGGCTCCCGGTCCTCAGGGAACGGCAGGAAAACCTGGAGCTCAGGTAAGACATGATGCTCAGACGTTAAACTTTAGAGATGGTTCATGTCATTTCATTGTTCATGCGCCCGTTGTGATGAAGTATCTTTTCAAGCAGACGATCCACATAATCCACGTTTAATAATAAACAGGTTTTTAAAAAAGTGCCGTTATTTAACAAAGGAAAATGTGGCGAAGTTTTCTGTAAGAAGATGTTACTTTGTGGAACATTTACAGAAGGAGTCTCCAGTGTCGCATACGTTTATTTCCACTCGAGGATGTAAACATACCCAGCATCACAGTATTGCACCAAAGATGTTTGGCTCAGTAACACAATTCAAAAGTTTGTGCACCCTTTGTTTGTGCAAACTGTGTTTTGTTGTTTACTAGAAAATGAGTTACTACAACCTAATACAAGTAACAAACTTGTAAATGACATGTTTCTGGGACTTTTATCACACAGTTATGTTTTACTTTATAGTTAGCTGTGATTAAGCACATTCAAAGGAAATAGCAAGGTATGTGCTAAAGTTTTGGCACCTCGTCTGTAAGTATGTATGGATAAAACCTCAATTATGAGAAGAAAATCATCAATATCAATATCATCAAACTTCATCAAACTTCTTTTTTTTATGTCTCTTGAAGTTAATATAAACAAAGCTGGAGCTTGTTACTGAAAGTTCTCACTCAACGTTCTCAGTTGTTAATTTTTTTGATGGCACGAAGCTGATTGGAAAACAATGTGTGAAAATGGCCTAAATAAGGGGCTGTACATTAATCATGAACATTAAGCATGAACATATTCTGCATGTATGCTTATGTGAATGTGTATTTAAGAAATGTACATACTGTAAGGGAATGATTGGGCTGACAAATGGATCTCATACGGCATTTATAACACTAAATAAGTGGACATGCCTGGAATATATGTACATGACTCATTAATGGTTTTGTTTTGTAGGGAGCTACTGGTGTAACAGGACTGAAAGGTGCCAGGGGGAGTCAGGGAGCTACTGTAAGTCCCACCATAAAGGTTTCAGAGGATAATTTCAGCATCTGAGTTCTTTCACACTCATCCTTTAATAATTGTTCTGGTGTTCTCAGGGTTCCAGTGGATTTCCAGGACCTGCAGGAGGTGTAGGCACACCAGGCTCTGTTGTAAGTGTTGGCACAATAGAGTTCTCACTCTATTAACCCATTAAAACCTTGACCCATTATACAGCTGTGTCCTTGAAACATTTTTTAGTAACTGAGTTTGGGTCAGGAATGTAAGTCTGGACCTGCTAAACTCCTGGGAGTTGATAAGATCTCTTAAAAAGTCTTTTGAGTAAAGGTTTTTCTACTTGATTGTAGACACCTACTTATTTCTTGGGCTACACCTCCAAATTTTTTGCCAGGGTGCAACCGGAGAGGCTGGTCCACAAGGACCCCCAGGGAAGAAGGGTGAACCTGGAATAGGCGGAGAACCTGGAAAACCTGGAGGTCCAGGCGAGCGTGGAAACACCGGACCTGCTGGAAGCCCTGGAGATAAAGGCGATTCTGGAGAAGATGGACCACCGGTAGACTAATCTAAGCCTATTTTGCACATTTAGAATAATAAACACTCTTTGCACTTTTGAGTACAAACACTTCTGTACACCAGTTTCTGGCAGCTCAATTATAGACACATGAAAGGAGAAAAGTTTTTAACCTGGATTGAAACATTTTAATCTTTTTCATTCCTCTTTATTAAATTTTTCTCAGGGCCCTGATGGACCTCCGGGACCTGCGGGATTCTCGGGGCAGAGAGGGCTGGTGGGTATACCCGGTATGAGAGGAGAACGTGGGCTGATGGGCCTTCCTGGACCTGCTGTAAGTTTGACCATTATTACACTCAGTGCCCAAAACACAACATGCTGATATCAACTAATAATATTATTTCATTCCAAAAAGTAAATTAATGATAATCTCATCAGCTTAATTGGTATTAATAGGTCAGTGCTTAACTAATCTGAAATCACAAATGCACTCCTTATTTCTGAGACACTGTAGATGATTAGCTTGATTTTATGCTAATGGTTATTGCTGGTGGTCACATAGTTTTTTTCAACAATTTTTGGTTGACAGTATCATATACAAGCTCTGTTCAGAAAGTAATGAGAATGAAATTCCAACGCTACACAGGGCTTACACATGGGGAAGTTTTTTAATCTTACGGAACAAGAAGGAATCACATGGAACCATAGGGTGGATGTGGAAAGATTTTTCAGCCAGAAAGTCTCTCACATCCAGTGAAGTGCGTTGTCATGATGGAGGATCCATGAAGATGCCATCTGACGGAGCACATGCAAAACCCTCTTCCTCAAACACTAAAAATGTCCCATTTACCGTTTGTTCTTCTTGTACAAATTCTTTAAGACGATCCTTTGAGAATCAAAAAAGATGCCGAACAGTGACTTGATTTTTTGAGCTCATGCCAGCTTTCTTTGGATGAGGTGATGTTGTCGTGCTATTCAGCACTTTGTCTTTTTGTCTCAGGATCGTACTCGAACATCTATGATTCATCTCCTGTGATCACTCTGTTCAGGAAATTGGGCTCTCTTGTTAAACAGTCAGGTGATGATAGGGTAGCTTGTCCATAACCTCAAGAGTTTTTGATGAACTTTTACCTATTTTCACAGAGAATCTGATCATGGAACCGTTGCTACAAATTCAGTTGCATTGTTCCACTGAACGAGGCACTTCAGTAGGGTTTCACAAATACAAACGTTTGGTCACTGTGAAGGCTAGAATGCAACTGAAATGGTTCCTACTTTTTTATCTGAGATCCCATTCTAACTGACCTTGAACCACCATCCCCATGTATAAGCCCTACGGTACAGCAAAATAATCAGTTCAGGGTCTAAATAGTAGCGTAGTAGAGTGTTTTATTGCTTACATGAAAGACACAAAGAATTTTATTCAGTATTATACTTTTATTCTAGTACACAATTATAGAAATAAACATGAAACGTGTCACAGCATTTTTATACCACTTAGATTTTTGCTACCGTATTCATTATATTGCACATATAATTGAGGACCAGCTGTGTTTCATCTCATTCAGGGCCCACCTGGAAAACCTGGCACGAAAGGCCCTCAAGGGGTAAAAGGTGGTATAGGTTCTGTTGGATTACCTGGACCTCTTGGGGATAGAGGAGATGCTGGGCCACAGGTTTGGTATTTTAGTTCGTCAGTCTCAGACAGTCCTTTGAAATGTCATGTTCGTGTATTTATATTGTACATGACTTTGCTTTTTAAGGGTGCTGCAGGAGCAGATGGAGGTCCTGGAACTGATGGTGCTCGTGGAATCAAAGTAAGCAAAGAAATCATCATTTTGGAATACTCGAGTCTCCAGATTTACTCCAAATTTACTGCATTAGGATAATTGGCATAATTGGCTGTGTTTTTTATTTCAGGGTGATAAGGGAGAACCAGGTGCTGAAGGTCTAGCTGGACCCCAGGGAACCCCAGGAACACCCGGACCAGTAGGAGCTCCTGGAGGTCCTGGATTGAGAGGGGAAAAGGTGAGTTATCTCACAGGGCAAATGTTTGCAATCCTCAGTTTTTGTATATACAATGTAATAAATAGTTTTTAATATCATATAATAAGTTATTAGGATTGAATGTTCCTCTTGATTGCAGGGTGCAAGAGGTCCAGCGGGTTCAGCTGGCCAGCCAGGAGTCCGAGGAAAACAGGTCACATTCATATTGCAGCAAAGAGAAACACTTCCTTGACCAACATGAAAAAAATGAACATGATTAGGGATGAAAATACTTCATCAGGATTAAGCGTTAGTATTTTTATAGCGTATGCTCTGCCTGACTACAGGGACCTCAAGGGCCACAAGGAGACAAAGGAGAGAAAGGGGATGCTGGTGAGAGGGGTCAGAAAGGTCACCGGGGCTTCACTGGGCTTCAGGGTGTCCCAGGAACAGCTGTAAGTATAGGATCATCATAGCGTATGCTGATTCTCATATTATAATCTTAGTCATAAAGATCAGTGGTGGTTTTCCTGGTAGTAAGACCTCAGTCATTTTTCTGAATGAAGGGAGCGACAGGAGATGCAGGTGAGAGAGGAATCGTCGGACCAAGCGGGCAAAGAGTGAGTTGTTATTAAATTATTATCAAGCTTCAAAAGAATTCAGATGTTGGGTCAAAAATGAAAAGAAAAAACATACAAAATAAAGAAAGTATATTTACACTGATGTTTTGATGTATTTATTACCATTAGGGACCTCCTGGGCCTGTTGGACCTGCTGGTAAAGAAGGTGAAACAGGTTCTCCTGGAGCCATTGGGTCTCCTGGATCACGGGGAAGCCCTGGAGAAATCGGACCAGAGGTGAGAACCCGGGGAGGCTACACATATGAGGGAAGGAAATCAACAAACCTTTAAGATTTATTTCTTCATTTCTCTGCTCTATTAAGGGCCCTCAAGGGGAACCTGGCCCTCCTGGCCCGCCCGGTCCCCCTGGACCTCCCAGTGCTGTGGTGGATGACTTTGATAAAATCCCAGACTACGATGGCGCACTTGAAAGTCCTTCCCTTCCAGAGTACAACAAGGATGAGGCGATGCCCGTAAACGGCTCTGGTGTCGTTCAGGTGGACAGCAGCGTCTACACCTCACTGAAGGCTCTGGGCAGTCAGCTTGACAGCATGAAATACGCAGATGGGAGCCGCCATCACCCGGCACGCACCTGCCAGGACATCAAGCAGTGCTACCCGATGAAGAAAAGCGGTGAGGAGTCCACTATAGTGTACGAAGAGTCTTTTCAGAGAATATGAAAGAGACAGACGTAACTGTCTTTAGCTATCTAAAGCTGTTAATTTTGTCACATACACCATTTTTATTTGCAGTAATTAAGGAATATCAGTTAACATGGTAAATATGAACGTGCTATAGAATTACATTTTTGTCTTCTGTGTTTTGCACTTGACTGTAAGGGTGAAATTCTCCTCGCTCTTGTCTCTGAATGTGTTGTAGGTGAATACTGGGTGGACCCTAACGGAGGAAGTCTGAAGGATGCAATCAAGGTGTACTGTAACATGGAGACGGGGGAGACATGCGTGTCTGCAAACCCGCCCAGCATCCCACGCAAGAGCTGGTGGAGTTCTGTCTCCAGCACGCTGAAACCTGTGTGGTTTGGAGCCAATATGAACAGAGGAACTAAGGTCAGTGAACCTGGAATGATGATATACTAATATGCATATTATAATGTATATATCTACTATACGATACTATACTACACCTATTTTATCTACTACACTACACTCTAGCGGGCAGTGGTGGCTTAATGGTTATGGCTCTGGGTCACTGATCAGGAGGTCAGGGGTTCAGGGCCCAGCACTGCCAAGCTGCCATTGTTGGGACCTTGAGCATGGTCCTTAACCTTCTCTGCCCCAGGGGTCCCATGTCATGGCTGATTCTACTAAATTATACCGATTATATCAACTATATCTATTTAAACTTCTGTACCATACCATACTATTCTGTACTATAATAGTGACATACTATTCTAGTATGCTATACTATGCCTATAATACACTATACTACACTATACTATACTACACTATACTACATTGTACTACACTATACTAAACTACACTGAACTATACTATACTAAACTACACGATACTACATTATACTATACTAAATTATACCATTCTATACTATATTAAACCACACTATACTATACTACACTATTCTACTGCACTATACTACGCTACGCTATACAATACTACATTGTACTACACTACACTATACTAAACTATACTAAACTATACCATTCTATACTATACTAAACTACACTATACTACACCACACTATACTATACCATTCTATACTATGCTAAACTACACTATACTAAACTATACTACACTAAACTATACTAAACTATACCTTTACTATACTAAACTAAGTGCATTCTTGTGTTAGTCCTGTTCTCCCTAATGCACAGCGTAAATTTGGAGAAGTGAATGTCCAGTGTTCTGCCCAAAAAAGGTTTTGTTTTGTTTGGAGTAATTCAATATTTTTTATACTACATCAATTATTCAATCCAGAAACAATCTATTAGGAAAATCTGTAAGCTAATATGCTCTTCATTTGTAACATGTAAGAATTTAAAATATACACACATTGCTCCATACAAAGTTGGTGAATGAGAATCGCAAAAGAAAATCACCGAAACGCTAGAAATGTTACATCCATAAGCATATTAGGTAATAATCATATATATTTTTTGTCTTCACTGCTGATTGAAACATTCTCCTTCTTCCTCAGTTTACATACGGAGACAAAGAGGATTCGGCCAACACGGTGGCCGTGCAGCTGCGGCTCCTGCGTCTGCTCTCCAAAGAGGCGGTACAGACGCTCACTTACCACTGCAAGAACAGCGTCGCTTACAGAGACGACAAGAACAACAACCTGAAGAAAGCTGCTGTATTAAAGGCTGCGGACGGGACGGATATCAAAGCGTACGGCCACAACCGGCTCAAGTACACGGTCACTGAGGACGGCTGCTCGGTACGATGCTGGGGCTTTCACGTGCATTGCAGTACACACTGCACACATCATCATTCATTTCTTATATAACAGTGTAAAACTCTCACTGTAAGATTAGATGTTGAATTTTATAATCATTTTATGCAAGTTTTATATCGGTATTTGATATCATTTTGATATGATATTTTTGTCATATCGCCCTCCCCTAGGAGATTAAGATTTAACGTAACAGATATACAAATATATCTGTTAAACAAATTGCATCAAAATCTTTTAGGCAGATTTTTAAATCAGTGTACAGATAATCAGGATTGCATCCCTGCATAAGCCATGACTTTAACAGAAATAAATGCTAGATTATTATATTATTAAAAGCTTCTACAGCAAATGTTGCTCCATTACTTTAAAAACAGATTTATATTTCAGACAGGGCTTCATTTGCAGCTAAGGGGATCTAAAATAAAAAAATTCACCATTTTTTAATCTGATTTTATGATTTCATTTTAAATATGTTGATGATTCATATTAAGGGTAACATTGATGCTGCTTGTAGAATGATAAAGTCATCCAATCAGATTTAATCCCAGATCGAAGTGTTAGTCAGAGATTAAGATTTAGCTTGTAGGTTTATGGTGATTAACTCTAATAGTATATTTAGTACATAGTATTATCACTAGTGGGCGGCATGGTGGTGCAGTGGGTAGCGCCGTCGCCTCACAGGAGGAAGGTCCCGGGTTCGATCCCCAGGTGGAGCGGTCTGGGTCCTTTCTGTGTGGAGTCTGTATGTCCTCCCCGTGTCCATGTGGGTTTACTCTGGGTACTCCGGTTTCCTCCCACAGTCCAAAGACATGCATATTAGGTTAATTGGTGTCGCTAAAGTGCCCCGTGTGTATGAGTGTGTGAGTGTGTGTGTGCCCTATGCCGCCGGCTAGGCACCGGCTCTCCTGTGACCCTGGGGACAGGAATAAGCGGTTAAGATAATGACTGATTTAATGAATGAATATTATCACTAGTATTATATGTGTGGCCTGAGAAAACTATTCACATGGTGAAATTTTGTGTCATATGAATCAAAACCCAATTTCTGTATATATTTGACAGACCTCCAAACATATATATCTATTCTCTCTGTTCTCGTCTCTCAGAAATCCAGCAGTGAGTGGAGTAAGACGGTGTTTGAGTATCGCACGCAGAAGCCCTCGAAGCTCCCGATCGTGGACATGGCGCCGGTGGACGTGGGCGGAGCCGAGCAGGAGTTCGGCATCGACATCGGCCCGGTGTGCTTCTCGTGAAGAACACACACAAAGTGACCGTGTGATCCTTCAAAAAAAAAAAACTGCTGATGCTAAACAGCAAGCAAAAAATAAATAAATAAACCACCGCTCTGCGCACCGATGCAGTATTTATTTTTCGAGAAGTGACAAGCATGATGAGCCACGGCAGCCATTTTTCCCCACTTCCTGCTTTTAATTCTACTAGGAATTCCACTAGCTTGGGGTGTATGAATACATGACAGACTGTGTGGACCTTTTAATTTATCATCCACGTGCCCTGGGCACTACTATGTGTATGTCAGATCAATAAAATAACTCTTATGTTTAACGGAAAACACTTTTTAGGTCACGTTTTTACACTCTGTCTGTTTTATTATTATTATTTTTTTGTGGAGCAAATTCCATTAAGTTGGTGCTTTGTAAACTAATTTAATGATAAAATGTTTTTAATACATTTATATAAAGTGGACATGCCAAATTTTTTTTGTTGTTGTTGAATTGAAAAAGTGAAACTGTAAGTTTGGACGTCTGTGTACATTTTATATGCGCTACCTCTCGAGAGATGGTGTTTCTGTCAATACAGGACCAAACTAATGAACACACCTTAAAATTAAGATTAATTAGTGACCATACAGTGTCTCATTAAAGAAGGATAAGAATGACTGTATACATTTTGTGATGTAATCTTCTTTTATATAAATGCATGTCTTTCTTTACTGACTTTTTTTTAAACTTTCAAGTTATCTTCATCCACTGATGAAAGGGTGTGAAGTATTTCTTAAAAAAAAAAGAAAGGTAAAATGAAAAGTGGCTTTAATATAGAAGAATAGAGACAAAACCTGAAAACTATGAAGAACTTTAATATTTTTAATGCTTTAAGAGGAAAACTGTAATGCTGTAATGTTCAGTGGGTTACCCTTTATTTACCAAATATTTTATGTTTTATTAAATAGTCATAAAGCAAATATTGGATGTTCTACATAAATGGAAATGGAGGACAGGTTTGTGTGTCGAAGGATCAATGTAGAATATGCAACATTACTGAGGAAAAAAAACAGGAGGGGAAAATTCATCCAAAAAAAAAACCCTAAACATTTTTATAGCCACAGATATATGTATATGACAGCTGTGTGTGTGTGTGTGTGTGTGTGTGTGGTGACTTTCAGATAAATCAAAAATCATTGAAATGATGTTCAATCTCTACAGACGCACTTGTTACAATATAAAAATAGAAAGAATCTGTACAGCTTGTTAACGCTCTGTTCAATTTTCATCTCTTAAAACACTCTTTCTCTAACTTCTCAGATATCAAAAGCAACGATGTCTGACTTCAGCATCGACTGTCCACTTGATCCAGGGAGAAAATGGCACCCTCTAGAGTCAGACCCATTTTGAACCCCTCCTGAAAATAAACAAATAAATTAGGAACAAGAAGAAGGACATATGATTTGAAACTGATTGTGATTTAAAAATGAATATACACTGAAGTACCAGAAAAACTGGTATGCACTGGAGCCTGTGCACATCATTGGTTGCGTCCAGCAGTGTGTATATAAAGCTACAGACATCTATGGAAGAATCTAGAGCAGTTTCCACCATGAGAATGGCGAGTTATCATGATTCTGTGATTTTCAAGACGGTTTAATAGTTGGAGCTCGTGACATGGGTCGTAGCATTTCAGAATTAGTAGCAAAGTTTATGAGCATTTCAAGGGTGTCCGGTGACTACAAGAATTCTGGCAAAACCTCAAACTTATGACAGAAGTGTGGCTATAAAAAGACTCTCGGTGAACGTGACCAGCATCGGCTGGCAAGAATCGTTTCACGTGATAGACGTGTAACACTGCCTCAATTAACATCAGAATTCAATGCTGGGGCCTCAACAAACATCAGCGTGAGGACTGTGCAACGTTCTCTCCAAGATCATGTGGGGGAACTACCAAGTATTAACTGCTATACCAGTTTTTCTGGTACTTGAGTGTATATTCAATGATGTTTAATGGATAATAACCCATCCGGAGATGTGAAGTTTGTTGGTCTGAAAGGAGGTTCATTTTTCACATGCAATTTGAACCCACCAATGTGTAACTAGAATAGACTCTGTCTTGTTTCTGTCTCAGCAGAGCTTTTCCAATCGGCTAAAATCATCCATGCAGCATAATTAACGGGGGGAAAATATCACTTCTGCTTGCACATGCACACACTTATCTCTTCACGCACTTCACAAGAAAACGAAAAAAAACAAAACAACAAAATACGGCGAATAAACAGTTTACAAACCATCTTTGCCGCTGTATGGCAGAGGAGTGACGAGAGAGACAGAGAGAGAGAGAGAGAGAGAGAGAGAGAGAGAGAGAGAGAAGTCAAAACTAAGAAGCCAAGACAAGAACTGTATTATTCAGTAAAAATTCATTATTGTTTAGAGAATTCTGACACTTCGTGTACTGCGTATGAGGACAAATGGATCCAAGACGACACTGCAATGTGTGTTTTCTCTTTGATCTACTAATACAAGATCATCACATGTTCACTACAATTTCAATTTGTGATTAAGCTAATTACCATGGAACCCAGATTTCTGCTATAAAACAATCCCACTTCAAAGTGTGAAACCTGTGCTGTCTAAAAAAATGCTGAAAATCTTGTCTCATCATATTACAAAATAAAATTTCTATTGACCTGACCATCACAAATGCCCTGTGACTTGTTAAAAGAAGACAAATAATGTTTATTTTCTTGAGATCCACCTGAATCTCTTCCAGTTTGGACTGGATGTCTGGAGGGTAGTCCGCAAGGTGGCTGGTGAAGGGGTCAAAGGGCACGGCTCCAAACAGATCTGTACCTGCCGGACAGACGGAAAACACTCATAGTGCACTCTGATCTTCTTTTGAATCGAAACCCTGCTGCGTCTATCAGAATCAGTGCTCCATGGCTTGGTTTTGCATACTGCAACGTGATTGGCCCCCAGTTTTATGATGCAATAACAAGTCTGCTTAGTTCGCTAACTCTAGAACGACAACTACAGAAACATTATTTTGACATCTTTTATCAAAAAGTAGGGATTACTACAAAACGACTCACCTCCGTCTACAGGAGACGTCGAGGGGAAACTCCAGTTCCCGTTACACATCTGTACACTGGACGTGGAAGACGCAGGTGTAAAAGGTACCATGTCGAAGATGTCTGTCGAGGTGGCTTTCACCGGGACGCTACCAGCCTAACGATACACATCGAAAGTCCATGCGTTACATAAGGAACAAGAGACTAGCGGAAAGTAATCAGTGACAGGATGCTGTGATGAAGCGTAGGTACTGTTTACATTATTTTCCTACAGCAGCAGGTCCTGAAGCGCTCACTATGACACTATGCTGTTGGTTAATAAATCAGTATAACGTATTTACATGAGGTCTTGGAACAATGAAGTCATTGGTTGGCAGAAAGTGGGCGGGCTTAGCAGGAGGCGGAGTCAGCAGGCCTGCCGACTGGCTGGAATCAGGTGAACTGAGAGGCGTTAGTGTGACAGAGGAAATCTCTAGAGAGGACAGTGAGGAGACGTCATCAATACAGCAGGACAGAGCAGAGGACAACACGCGGGCCTCCGTCATGGAGTTAACATGCAACCGCTGAGAGAGACAGGAGGAAAGGGTGTTAGAAAATATTATAGGAAAGAGAATAAAACATACAGGACATACACTGAAGTAGCAGAAAAACTGCTATGAAAAGATTTATATATGAAAGATTTTAGTGCTGTTTCCACAAATGGCAAGTGAACGGCAAGTTATCACGATTTTGCGATTTTCAATACGGTTTAATAGTCGGAGCTCGTGAGATGGGTCATAGCATTTCAGAGGCAGAAGGAAAGTTTGGATTTGCACGTATGAGCATCTCAAGGGTGTAATGTGACTACAAGAATTCCCGCAAAACCTCGAACTGGCTGTAAAAAGACTCTGGGTGAATGTGACCAGCGTCTGGCGAGATTCGTTTCACGTGATTGGCGTGTAACACAAGTACCATGGGAACTCAATGCTGAGGCCTCAACAAACATCAGCGTGACGACTGTGCAACGTTCCCTCCAAGATCCTGTGGGGAACCTACCAAGTATTAACTGCTATACCAGTTTTTCTGGTACTTGAGTGTATATTCAATGATGTTTAATGGATAATAACGTACTGGAGAAGACTGTGCGCTGATCAGCTGATGCTCCAGATGCTGAAGTTGTTTTTTGAGTTTTGAATTTTCCATTTCCAAATCCTGAACCTAAAATAATAGCAAATAAATAATAAAAAATACGAACATCAGCTTTTTGGTAAAAGAAATAAACCTCAAAGTCATTATTTCAGCACTACTACTAAATTAGCCATAATTTCTGTTCCTACCCTCTTTTGTAAGTTTCCTATCTGTTTTCTGGACTCCACGTCTTTCCCCCCGGACTGCAGGAACATTTTATATGCCAGGTCAAACGCCTGGCCGATGGTGACGGTGATCTCTTCTGCCTACACCCAGCCAATCAGGAGCACATGTCAACAAAGGAACAAGCAAACAAATAAGAAGCTTGGGCTAGTGCACTGCTTAAGTGTTTCAGACGTACACATTTCTCGCTGTCGAACACGTAGCACAGGTGCTTCTTGGTGTCGGGCTCGGTGCAGATGTAGGCGAAGATCCGCTTGTCCGTTTTATCGTCGGCGCAGAAGGACATCCTGTGCAGCTGGCAGTTGTGCTGCACATCCTACATGCAAGAAATGTACAAAGTCAGCCAGACTGTATCACAGCAACGCACCAGATTACATCACATGATATTATATTGTTCACTTTTTTTCACTGTTACCAACCTCAGCTCAATGCTACAGAGGATTACGCAGCACATACAACTACACTTTATACCTCATACATTATTTGTCATCCATCTTTTTTATCTTTTATGTACATAAATTCTGTTTTTGTCACTGGGCAGTTGTTAAAAAATCATTTCACTGCAGGCTGTACTTGTGCATGGTGTGTGTGTGAGACCAATAAAATTTAATTGAAGTTGATTTGATCAGTATGTATGAGCTCAAATATTTATTCCATACCTTTGTTTTTGGATCCAATATTCTGACCCCGTAGATGGAGATTTGTAGTTCAACTTTGGGAATTTTCTCTCCCTCCGACTTTCTTATATGCCTTTGAAACTGAGAAAGGGAAAAAAAAATCCAAAGCATCAAACTGCAGAGTTTTTGAACTTTTGTCACATTTAAATTTTTCAGATCATTCAATTAATTTTAATATATGATACGATATACGATAGCATTTAAATGATCACTCCATTTATTAATAATAAAGATTTATTTAAAACCTATATCACCCATATGAAAAAGTAATTGCCCCCCAAACCTAAAAACTGGTTATGCCAACCTCTGTAATCAGACGTTTACATTAACCTACTCCAAGATACTCCAAAACCTTAATTTTGTTTCTTCTCAGCCATTCAGAGGTGGAACTTCTTGTATACTGTACTACGGCTCTTTGTCCTGCTGTATAACCTAACTGTACTTGAGTTTTAGGTCACGAACTGACAGACGTACATTCTCCTTCAGGATTTTCTGATAGAAAGCAGAATTCATGATTCCATCAATGATAACAATTCATCCATGCCCTGCAGAAGCAAAGCAGCCTCAGAACATCACACCACCACCACGTTTGACTGCTGGTATGATGTTCTTATGGTGGAATACAGTGTTAGCTTTACACCAGATGTAACAGGACCCATGTCCTCCAAAAGGTTCCACCTTTGATTCATTAGTCCACAGAATATTATCCCAAAAGTATTGTGGGTCAGGTAGATGTTTTTGTTTAGCCTTTGTGTACAGCGCTGGAGTAAGATTTGTATAAGATGAGCCTTGACTCCCAAGAATTTATGAACTTCATCTAGTACGAAAAAAAAAAACCCTGCAGAGGTACATTGCGCTAATTTGATAACATTAACTGGCTATATTATGCAGGTTAGCAATCTAGCATCAATTCTAGTAGCTAACAACTGGCTAGGCAGCAGTTATGTTAAATTATAGCTAAAGATAAATATTGCAAAACCTACAGAGATTAAATCATACTTTCAGAAAAAAAATGATGCAATTGTAATAGTCTTCTAACAGCTTCAGATAAGTTATAAAACCTGCATCAGTTAAAAATATTTAGTTCTACTTTTAATACTTTGGTACGTTTAAAAGTACCGACAATTTTTCTGAATACTTCTCTTCATACTTTCCACATTTATCTGTACTTTTACTGACGTATACAGTAATTTCTCAGGCTCATAATAAAGTGGTATATTTTTGGGATGGATTTGTTACGTAGACCTGGCATCCTGCGCACACACCTTCAGCTTTCTCACAGCCACCCGAACAACATCCATGCCTTTTGGCTGCTCGACCGCCGTGATCCCCAGAAACTAAAACATCACATAAGAAAAAAAAACCCCACATTAATTATTTTTCATTTCGAAGTGTAGAGCAGTACGGCAAGAACCACTCAGTGATGTGGCAATGCCATGTGTGGATATATTTGTGTGTTTGCTAGAAAGACAAGGTCACATTGAGTGCAGTGTGTGAGCTGATGGCGTGAGGGTGAGGAAGAGGATAAAGGGGAAATAAAACACATCTGGGTTTTAGACTTCACTGAAAATTTATAGCTGTTTATACTCTCACTACATCTGTCATCATAGGAGCTTCATGGAAACTTTCATACAGTATATTAACACACTGCTGTAGACAATATCTATGTATGGTTAAGCACATACACACACACACAATCACAAGTGTACCAATCCAATGCTCTACCAGATCGGATCTCACAGACTGAGATCAGATCACACGTATCTCAGCTATGTGCCTATGTTCCACAATAAATTTTCCACAAGCCTTTGACTGGTTTGTCCTTGCATATAAAATATATTCATGATATTTCTTTTAAGTAACCTTTTCTAGTACAATTTTACTGCTATAATAATGGTATCTGAGGTCACTCCATAGCATCTTTGTCTTAAAGAGAGCTAGCTAGTCAGCAAGCTAGGAGTGAAGATTAGATAGCAGTGTAGGTTCGGTCAGTGTTATCGGTTAATCCTTCATCAGTTCAGTCAGAATAATTTAATTAAAAGACTATTAAACATCAGAGGAGGCTTTAGAAGATGGTTGTGATCATTGAGCTAATTTACAGGCTTTACGGTATGGCGTAATCACAGATAGATAGCTAACTAGTCTACCTTCCTGAGCTTGCTAGCTAAAAATACCGCGAGCTTATTTTACATTAATACATTTTTATTATGTTTGATAGATTATTTATACCATTATGATGACTATTGTTTGCTAACAGAGCAAAAAAAAAAAAAAAAAGATGCCCACACCCAAGCTGGTTATTTAGCTAGCTAGCTAACAGTGTAGATTAAAGAATAAAGATTAAGCTAATACTTCATCCAGTTTAGAGAAATATATGTGGATTGTCTGAGGAAATTACTATTAAAAACAATTTTAAAAAAAGGTTTCAGATGATGCTAGTTTGTTCATTTTAAAAGCTTTAATGAATCGTAGGCTGTATCTTTGCGAGAAAAAAAATGAAGGTGCTTTATGTTGTGTTAACACAGCGTTATCTAAAATGAGACAAAATGCCGAACTATGTTGTCTCAAAGATGGCGAGCTAACCTATTTTACACTGTTAGCACTGAACCTGCTAGCTAAATCATAGCTATAGATGGCTTCATGCTATTTTTATATGAATGCATTTTTAAAAAAAAATATTATTATTATATTTGAGAGGCAATATGTGCAATTATGCTAACAGGCTGCTGCTAAATACAGTCAAAATGCTTGTAATTACTAACTAACAATTTAACTAACAATTTAGCTAGTCATTTAACTAGCTAGCAAATAATTAAACAACAATTTTCAAAAGAGGTGTCTCAAGGTGCCAGTAATCATTTTGCTAATTTATAGGCTTTACCAAGTCACGTGTTTTTTGCCCGGAAGAAATTTCATGCCACGCTAAGGTCAGAAAATATACGACAGAAATTTCAAAAACCTCCATCACATTTCACAGAAGATAATCTCACATGGCATCCAGGAATGAAACAAAAATTCAATTTTTTTAAATGTATTCCCAAGACTCGCACTACAGAGGGCAGATTGAATCTTGTGGGTTCATTAAAAACAGCATGGTTGCGAAAGCGAACTGATTTTATAGAGCCACACACTCATAACAAATTCTAAGGAATAGGAGCAGGTTTTTGGTCTGTACTCTACCTTAGCGCTGTAGGCTACGTAATGCTTCACCAGAGCCTCGGGACTGTGCATGGTGGGTTTATCTGTAGAAAAGACAGAAAGTCAAAAAATTTGGTAAAAGATCCACGATGAAGCTCTGGAATCTGAATACAACAGACTGGAACATTTCTGATACAGGAAGTGAAAAATTACACAACTCGTGCAAGGACGCAGATCTGAACACATGACCCACGTCACTTAATCTGCTAACATTAGCAAGAAAAACTGCTCAAATCGACATTCTCTTGGTGTGAGATATAGTCAGAGTTCATGAACGCAAACAAGCGTTTACAAGATTTCTTTGATTGTTTTTCTATGAAGCTACGAAGTGTCAACTACCACTGGGTCTACATAGAGATGCACTGGTCAGTATTTTATTCCTCTTCTTAATAAATAAAGTGGGAAAAAAGTGGAGAACCTGATGTAACGTAATTATTGGAACAATTTGATCAGATCGCCTGGAAAAAAAACCTCTCCTGTCAGTCAAGCTATAGACACGCCCCTAATGGCTCATGACTCCGCCCTCATGAAATGCCAACATGGTGAAATTCACCTCAATGGCAACTCTCCTAAAAACCTACTGGTGTGTAAAAAACACAACACGACGCTATATGAAACTAATCACCGCCAAGGTGTCGTGATGAAGTGGAGAAAGCATGTATTGTCTTTCTATAACCTTGGCCATGTCCTGTTCCCCTTGGAGTAAATCTATGGGCTGTGATGTGTAGAGGATGATAAACAGGCCTCACGCTCCCTGTGACTCTGTTCCTCTTGTCCCAGAGCTAAATCAGCTGTGATGAATGACACACAGCTAAAGAGTGTTTCAGTGACATGACCTGACACAAGTTAGCCCTGAGTCAGCACAGAGAGAGAGAGAGAGAGAGAGAGAGAGAGAGAGAGAGAGAGAGAGAGAGAGAGAGAGAGAGAAACAGTGCAAGACAGAAAAAAGACATCTGGAGGGAGATGGACAGAGAGGCAGACAGAGAAAGAGAGAAGAAGAGAGTAAGAGACATAGATGGAGATGGAAAAAGGCAAAAATGGACAGATAATGCAAGACAGAGAAAAGAACAGAAGAGAAACACAGTGGAAGAGAGACAGAGACAATAAAGTACAGAGGAAAAGACAGAGAGAGAATACAGAGTGAGACAAATACAGAGACAAATGAAAATAGTGATTGTAAAGGAGAGAAAAAATACACAGACAGAAAAAGACAGAGACTGAGAGAGACAGAAACAGAGAGGGAGAGAGAGAAACAGAGAGAGAGAAAGAGAGATAGAGAATACAGAGTGAGACAAATACAGAGACAAATGAAAAGAGAGTCAAGAGACAGAAAAGTATAATTATTGTAAAGGAGAGAAAAAATACACCGACAGAAAAACATAGAGACTGAGAGAGACAGAAACAGAGAGAGAGAGAGAGAGAGAGAGAGAGAGAGAGAGAGAGAGAGAAATATATACGGTGTAAGACAGAGAAAAGAAAAAGAGAGAAAGAAAGAGGGAGAGAACAAAAGAGAGCAAGAATACACAGACAGAAAAAGACTGAGATTGAGATAGACAGAAACAGAGAGGGAGAGGAGAGTGTGTGAAAAAGAGAGACAGACAGAGAGATGAAAAGAGAGAAAATACAGAGTGGGGCAATGCCAGAGACAGAGACCAAGACAGAAAAGTGCAGACAGTAAAAAGAGAGAAGCAGAAAAAGACACAGAGAGAGAGAGAGAGAGAGAGAGAGAGAGAGAGAGAGAGAGAGAGAGAGAGAGAGCAAAAACACGCACTGTGTGAAATGAAGTGCTCACAGCGGTGAGTATTAGACTCCTCTATCAGAGAGACGATAAACACTCGCTCACCTGCACTTCATCCCTTTTTCATCACTTCAGTTACCTCAATCCAAATCAAAACCTTACGATTCGCATCAGTCGTCACATCGCTCAAGAACTTGGCTTCAACAATTATTCAGAAGTACAGCACAGATAAACAAATAAAAAATCAGGAGACACTCTACAGATGTCTGCAACATTGTTAAACAGTTACAGAAATATATTATCAGAGCACGACGAATACAATCTGTATGTGTAATACATTCAGTATGGCTGTTTTATTATGACCTCCGTAGCACTGCTGGTAGTCATGCAGTTTTTGTCGAAGTTTTCATTTCTTCTGTTTTTTTCCCCTTCACCAATTTTGGTTGATGATATCACATAGACTTCACCAATCCACATGACACTCGGTGTAGTCGTAGCCCCAAATGTCTGATACGGAATATAAGATTTCTGTCTCTAGGTGTGTTGCCCTTCATGCTAGCGCCCCCTGAATTGGCGTAGGCTCAAAAACACGTTTCGAGCAATAGCTCAAAAACGATTTTGCCTACAATCAAGAACTTTTTATGTCCCCTAGGAGGCGCAGTACATCACTCTAGCTGTTTACGAGTCATCTGTGGAGTAGCGCCACCTAGTGGATAAAGTTCAAAGCAAAAATCTAGTCCCTCACTAGCCAATATCTTCTGATCTAAAGGCTCAGATTTCATCCACAGGGGCACCGGACTGCATCTGACACATCTCCATATCTCAAGAACTGCCGAAGCAGCAGTTCTACAATTTGTTATGCTTCATTTGTTTCACTTCATTCTTGCCTTTTCTGTCATTTAAAGGGTGGCAATAATTCTGGAGTGGACAGTACGTGTTACTGTGGCAAGATTGTTGAATAATTTCTTCAAGTAATTTTTATAAAATCAATTTATGACTGTAGATTTTTGTTCAGCAATGAAGCATATTAGGATTAGATTTCACTTCTGATTTTTTTCATCTGCATCGTTTCACGTTAACAAATTTGCTTCCTGTACATGTGTCAAGAAGTTCTGCTAAACTCCCGAAGAGAGGAATCTGAATCGGATATGAGATTTAATAAAACTTGATGAAATCTAAAGTATATCCCTGTGGAAACATCAGAAGTTCACTGATGAATTAACTGATGAATCGCAGACTTAATTGACGGTTTCTCGTTTTTTATGAAGATACATTTTAGCAAAGCATCAAAGCTTCTTGTAAACCAGGTAAGCACAGGACATTATCCTGATTAGAGCACATGAAAAATGAGTACTTAAAGCTTTAAGCTTTCTTCCAGCAGGTAAACCCCTCCAACATCCATGAAATATTTAAAGCCACATACACGAGTGGAGGCTAGAGATAAAACTCCGCCGAACGCGGGCTGTGACCAGACGGGCGGGGCCCTGGAGGCGTCTTGCCTCTGTCATTAATAACCCATGTGCCTGCAAGTCAGATTCAGTGCAGGAAAGAAGTTCATCACCAACAGCTAGAGGGATAA
>JAOVVH010000015.1:7177548-7191634 GCA_028566435.1 Scorpiodoras heckelii
ATGATCTTTTCTGCCAAAATCAGTAATTAAACACATTAGTGATGTTACACTGCTATTATTTTGCACATAACTGTATATAATTGTATATGATATGTGCATCCTATACGACAGAAAATGTTGAATGAATGATGTATGATGAATGTTTTTAAAAGTTAAGGTTACAGTAGTTTGCCTTCTTAATTTTGTCATAAAGTGTTCATATGGGTCTTGATTATTTCAGTCTCACAGATATAAAATTGGAGCAATGTTCAAATGTCAAAATGGACAATGAACAAATGGGTTTTGACTGTGGAAAGTGAAATTAATTGAAACAGACCTGATGTTCGTGTTTCATGGTCAATAAAACTGGGAGTTGTCAAATTCGAAGCAATATGAAATGATGAACTGGGCTGCATCCGTTGGGCCAACAGATGTTTTGGTGACGCAATCCATTACAACCTGCTTTTATACGGAGGGCCGGGAAAGTTGTTTATCCTCACCATCATCACTCTCTCGGGTCACTTGGTGGAAATTTGTAATACGCTTCAGAATCTTCAGGCTATTTTGGTTGATGGAAGAATTTTCCTTCTGTGCATTGAGACATATGTTAATATTTCAGCCATGGGGTGATAAAAGTACCAAAATTATTCACTGTGATAAAGAAATAAATCCTGGGGTAAAAGTTTGAAGTAAATGCTGTTGAAAATGTATGAAAATCAACAACACATCCACTTTTATAAAACACACACACACACACACACACAGAGAGAGAGAGAGAGAGAGAGAGAGAGAGAGAGAGAGAGCGATTTTACTTTGTGATAGTTCTGTTTTCACCAAGAAACTACAGAAAGTAGGAAAACATTAGCTAAGGCTAACCAAAAACAGCTTTATGCCCATTAGCTAGCATGACAATAACTAGACGCATGCTAATTGCTAGCTGTCACAATGCAAATGAAGCGTACCTAGCAGTAGATAGATTACAGCGATGGGTATTATGTCTCATTCTTGCTGTGACATCTGTTCAAGTTTCGATTTGTTCCTTGAAGAGGTCAAATGCTAGAAAGTCGCCTTACAAATATGTGATTATAGTGAAATTAGTGGTGTTTGAAAATATACTGAATAGAAAGAAGATAATTGTAATGTAGTAAAAGTCAGAAGGGTGAAGTAGGCTAATGTACGGACACTGAAGTACCGTAACACAGTACTTGTATCAAGTCTTGTTAGAAGATTAGCCTTGTTGTGTCAAGCTTAATAAGCTGATTTGTATGTGTACACTTTGTTAATCTCCTTAATAATCAGTAAAATTCAATAGCAGGTCTAGATGGTGCGTTTGAAGATAAAAGAGATGTACAGGAGTGATTTGCTAACGTAAGCGGCTCTCTGGACAGCCCTGGTGTGTAATCGTGTTGGGCAACATGGGCGATGTTTCACGTTTGCATCACTGGCGCTGACGCAAATGTGTCTGCGTGTCTCATGACTTGTTTTATAGTAGTTCCCTCATCGCCTTCAACGTGATCTCCCATTGCAACTGAAGAAGCAGATGTTGCCAGAACACACAACATGGTTCTTGGTTTATCTGGAACCGATTTGGTACTGAGCCTTCACCTTCCTAGACAGCAGTTAATCTATTCATTATTTCTTTCTTTCTCTTTTTTTTTGGAGATGGAGTCTCCTACAGTGTGTGTTTAACTTCCTGCTCTACCTAAGGGGATAACAACAAAACCCTGACTGTTGGCTGATTTTCTTTCTTCTGCTAAACACCATTGTAACTGTGCTAGCAATAGCAATGCCTTCTTTGACATCGACATATAGTTAATCAACCAACAAATTAACACTACAATGACTAAACAGATCAGAAATGTTTCAACAGAACCATGTTTAATGTCTTTGAGGGCATTTCAAACATATAACTAACGCTAGCTAACTAAGATAAACTGACAGTCAAGTCTCTAAATTACAACCTGATCAAATAAGACTAGCTAACTAACTAGTTAACTCATTGTTCTGATCATAAATGTTAATATAAATGGTTTGTGTTTAATATGTGGTACTTGGTGAACCATTATGCAGTATATAAGAAGCTTTTGTTTGATTTTTTGCACCTGAAAATAAGCCTTGTGTCACAAGTTCATCTAATAACAGTGCACAATGTTTGCTAAAGTCCAGCGTCGCCATCTTGAGGCGATATCCAGACTAGCCCTTTGTGTTCTGTTGCTATAGAAACATTGACTAGGGCTGAATTCCAAATGCTTCCTTAGTGGACACAGGACAACACTACATAGTGTGTAAAACAACTGGATTGTGATGACTATGTAGTGCCCTTTGTGTTAAAATGGTGCCAATTTGAGATACAGGGTAAAAGTGGCGTTGTGGTAACAGTAGACGTAGGGTAGAAGTGGCGTATTTGTTGAGATGGGGTTTGTTTTTATATAATGTCAAAGAACATAATTTTTTGTTTGAAGAGTTTGAGTAGTTTGAGGTTTATTGTGAAAATGATCTGAGAAACGTGCTCATTTGTAAGTATTCAATTATAATTACTAGTTAACTAACTACCAACTAACTAGTAATGTTCCGGAAAAGAGTTTGGAGAAAAGCAGCCAGTGATGCTGTGAGCTGGCATCAAGACGAGGCCCTCAACACCACCATATTCATCTTGAAAGAATTTGGGCCGACAGGGTTCCTTCTCAAAGAAGACGCAGAACCCAGAAACTACAAAGTGAGGTTTTTTTTTTATTTATTTATAAACATTTCTTGGCACTTACTCAGGAGTTTATCAGGTGTTTCTCACAGAGTTCCTGTTTTAGGTGTTCCTGGGTGATCCCCACACCTGCACGTGTGGAACCTTCCAGAAAGACAAGGACCTCTGCAAACACATCTGCTGGTAACATGCTGTGAAACGTCACAGTTAGGCGTGTTCAGAGTCGGGTTTCGCACCTGCTTTTTCAATAGCAATCTAGACCACCAAAAAGAAAAACAAGCACACACAGCTGTCAGGTCCAGGTCCAGGTAACGTTAAAGGAAGAGACCGTTAAAAACAACGAGCACTAAAAATAAATAGCTAATATGATTCTAATATGATATTTGCCGATGAATAGTGTTAGTCGTAACTATCACAGTCATGACAGGAAACGATATGGCTTCCATACTTATCACTCAGCGGCTTATAAAATAGCACTTGATCCAGCACGTCCTGTTATTTTTGCATTTTAACTGTATTATATCATGCTCTGATGATTAATTGTGCACACATTGTAATGTAGCCAGTCAATATTAAATCCGAGGTCATGATTTAGCTCAAAACTGACCTTGACTCTGAACATGGTCTATGGCGTAGGTCTAATTTTTTCCGCTTGTTATATATATATATCATCACTTGATTTCATCATTGCAGGGTTTTGATGCGCAAATTTAGACTACCCAGAGATCATGAATGTGAGTCTTCATCATTTGTGATCCATGTTCTGTAATCTTTTTATTTTAAATAGTAATAATAATAAAAAGAAGAAAAAGAAGTCATGCTGATCTGACATGTTTTTGTCTCGTCTTGTCCAGACTGTTTCCAGCCAGGTCTCGTAGAGAGACAGATCCTGGAGGTGTTACAGCGTCCATACGGGATGTACGGCCTTCCATCAGCACCTGAGCGTCTTTGCTCTAGCAAGGAAGAGGATGGTACGATCAGGCAGAAAGGCATTAGCGATGATGATATCTGTCCCATCTGTCAAGACCAGCTACTTAGGAAAAGACTTCCAGTGGCCCACTGCAGGTTTGTACTAGGCCCTGGTCACATAAAATGTGCCGTTATAGCTACAAGTCAATGCTTATGCCAGTTCTGTCATTGTAAAGATTCGGATGCGGAAACAACGTTCACATCTCCTGCATGAAAGTGTGGGCCGACCATCAGAGCAGGCCCGAGACGGACGGCATGGTGAAGTGTCCTCTGTGCCGGGAGAACTTCAGCACATTGAAGATGCTGCTGGAAATGGTATCACAGGCAGCTCCATAAGCTTTTAGCAGTTACAGCCTACGTAAATGTGAAAGTCCGTTATACGTATCCCGTTTGACTGCTTGTGTAAATTCAGGTGAAAAATGCAGGTCAGCCAGGTACCTCTTCAGAAAGAGTGGGTCTGGAGAAACACCTGGGGATCCCATGCAACAACTGCAAAATCTGTCCTGTTGTTGGAAAATGTTTCAAGTAGGTGAAACTATCCGTCGATAAGCAACTTGGTCATTTTGGATGGATGATTTTTTTTAAATAATGATGATACTTGTGATAAATAACTTTGACAGAAGTTGACCAGATTTCTGATTTCTAAAGTTTTCAGGTTTTGAAAAGTGTTTCATTCAGAATGGTACCCCAGTGCTGTTGAACCCTTGAATCTGATTGGCCAGAAGGTGTTTATTATTAATTTTCTTTGCGATACCAATGGTGATAACTAGTGCTGTCAAATAAATGCTTTAAAGAATTAATCATGATTAAAAAAATTAACGTCTCTAAAAATTTTAGCAGATTGCAAATTAGTTTTAGGCTGCATTTCAATAGCCAAGTGTCCTTAATCTGTATCCCTGCTCCCTACATACTGGACAGGGTACAGAATCCCAAGGCCTCTTCATAAGGAAACTCGGTCAGTAAAACGGGTCTATTTGAAATGACCTGCAACGTCATCAACAGCAGACAGCCTCCAGATCGCGCTGTCAGCACTCGGCTGTATTTAACATGATAAACAATAGTGTAACAGCAGTAGTGATAACAGGAACTACCATTCAGTGTAACTACAAATGAATAGAAAGTACAGTGTTGTGAAATATTGTAGCACATGCCAGCATAGGAAAACAATCAACAAGCTTGGAATGAACTACGGTCCCGGTGTCATCTGTGATAATTATAATTATATTCAAACCTTGATTACAGAATATCTACCCAAAGAACAGCACACATTGTACGTGGATGAAAATAGTAATGCCGACAGAATTCCTCGTGTCATTGGGGTAAATTCGGCCTATCTACCTTTAAAGCATAAAACTATAAAGTTATCTTTTCTAGTTGTTTACCTGTCCAGGTTCTTTAAACAAAAGAACAAAAGGTTTTATAAAAAGTTGAGACAGACTCTATTACTTGTTTAATCTTCTGTGTAATGTTGTAAAGTTAAGCCTGCATTCACACTGTAGGTGCACCATGTGCTGTTATTACCACCTGTGTGAGGACTGCTTTAAAAGAAGCTTTCATCCTCAACACAGCTTTGTAGTGAGAATGGTGAGTTTTTATTCACACTATCCATTTTTTTCTCATGTCACTGGCCATTTCTTCTACCTGGCTCTAATACGGCCTTAATATGATTCTACAGAAAAGAAATCAATCATGGCAGTTCGTGACGGAAAGCACGAAAAGCTTAACTGAGGATCAAGAGATGTACACCAAGTAAGTAGGGGTGTGTCTGTCGTATAATCAACACCTACTATAATAGCTTGAATAAGCTTATATTTAAGGGAACCTGACCTTTTTGGTGTTACAGCCTTGAAACTGGTGTCATGTCGGACGTGGTGCCCAAGCATGTTCTGAGGATCTTCCCAGTAATACAGGTTCACCAAAGTTCCCGTCTTCTACAACTGGGAATACAGTGTCGCCTTTGTCTTCAGAGCTTCCACGTGGGCCAGCACGTTAAAACTCTGCCCTGTCGACACAAGGTAACTTTGCAGAAAGGAAACAAATCTGTGAAGTTCATATAGCAGCATGTATGTGATGGTGCACTTTTTAATCATCAAAATCAAAAGACTGGGTTAAAGAATAGTGTCTGTACCAAACCAGACTCTGGTTTCTTTCTCTTCCCGGAACTGCAGTTTCATTCCGGCTGTATCGAGACGTGGTTACGACAGTCCGTCTGCTGCCCCGTGGACTGGCACGTCATCTACAACCCTCTGACATGGAGTGGTAATGACATGAAGGCAGTTAGCACAGCACCTCCTACTAGTAGTGCCCAGATCAACCTTATTGATCAGCAGCACACAGAGTTGTTTGTACCCGGTATTGGGTTGCAAAGGAAAGAAAGATCTGATGTATCTAAAGCAGCCCGTCTAGAATCCATCACCCAGAACACTCAGGCCCTCTGCATTGACAGCACATGTACTGCAACTCCTAATTCCCGGGAATCCACGTCCATGCAGAGGTGCTTGTCTTTGGAACGAGCTCCAGTCTTGGTTTCTAGGCAGAGAACGAGTGCAGAGACATCCTGTCCTAGCTTGTCCTTATCTCCTGTGGTTGGGAGGATGGAAGGGTCCCAACAGAGCTCTTCTGTGGGTATTAGTAAACGTGACAATAAAGCGCAACGCACGGCAGGCTTTCTTCATGGACGGATCAGACCACCGAGGAGGGAGCGTGATGGTGTGGGTGTACGAACACGGTCACGCAGTGAAGATCAAAGCAATCTTGACTTACAGCCAACAAGTATAGCTATCAGTGCTAAACCTGAAAGGAAGTAAGAGTGTGCATTTCCTTCCTTTTACATTTTAGACAGTCTAGTGCTTTTCAGCAAGAAACGCGACGGCAATAAACCACTAATTACGTCTAACACTGGCTAGTTCCTTTATTGATGTGCACAAAAACTGCAGATCACAAAATGGGCAGCAAAGCATTCAAGAAATAAGAGAATGTCCCCATTTAACGTGGTCAGTAATTTACATAAATGATACACAGTACAATATGAAAATTGAAAATTGACACTATCTACAAAGAAAAGAACTCTTTTCAGTCATGCAGCTCTATTTTCTATTTTTTATCAGCATAATGTCAAAATGAATTTGCCCACCAAACTCCAGTTCATATGCCTCTGCTACTTGGCAACAGCCTAGCTGTTTGTTTCTAGTCATAAAAAAATGATTCAGTTTGTTGGTCATAGTGTTCAGTGACACAGCGTTGGGCTAAAGCCTTGGTAAAACAAGACCTGAGCCAAAACTCTGATGCTTCTTGTTGCTACATTCTCTAACATAAAACCTTAAAAAAACAGCATGCAAATACGATCAATTTAAACAACTTTTAAGTGCAAGACATATAAATGTCCTTAAAGGCCTTAAATGTCTTTAAAAAGAATAGTTTTTTTTTCCTGAATGCCAGAGTAAATTTAATGTACAGGTTATATCCTTGACATTCCTTGTTGTTTCACAACAGTTTCGCAGATCTTGGAATTCCAGACGACAAATTTTTACAGGACTTTTGTCACTGCTGTTGGCACTCTGGTGGCAGTTCTTGTTTACTTCACATATCTACACCTGAATTTACAATAAAAATGAAGTGACCTCAAGCAAACCGTCATCCTGTTCCAAACATCCTCTCGAGTATTCAGACTCATTATCAGTTTAAAAATAGCTTTATAAATACAGGCATTGTGCTCACAGTGGAAAAAAAATGGAGCTGGATACATGACTGCGATGCACTCTTGTAAACAAAACTATGTACAAACACCACATGCTGTTGTGTAGAACAATGGATTGGTGTCATGGATGGCAGTAGCTGGATGCAAAAAAACTTGCAAACACCACAGAAATCCACTTTAAGAAGGCTATGCTCTAATGATTAAAGCTATGTCCACACTAATACGGTTTCATTTCATTTCATACACGACCGTGCGCGTACAGGTGTAAACGGGAAGCCGCTGGACACTGGACTTGTCGCAGATCGCTCAAATAATCGCTGCGTCCTGAGCATGTAGGCAGTTATAGCATTATAAAAGGCAGATTTTAACTGCACAACAGCTGCTAGCAAAGACGAGATCAATCATGTTTGTAATTAATTATCCATGTTGTGTTCACCGCTAGTGGTCAAGGCTGATGCCCTTTGTTGTCTTCTGGAAAGGGGTCACGTGATAAGAGCGTGAACAATCAGTGAAAGAACATCGTGACTTTGTTAAAAGGGCTTGAAGACTCTAGAGCAGTACAGATACCAGGCGTAAAGGTAACAAAAGAGATGCATTTTAAAAGTAATGTGTATTAGTGTGGGCATAGCCTAAGATAGGTGATCTTTGTGTGGCATCTCTTCCAATAACAGTACAGTAAGGCAGGCTGATGAAAACCAGAAATATTTGGCAGACACCGAAGCTCAGCACACAGATTAATCTAATGTTTTGTTTGCGCTCTTTCCTCCCTAGCGTGTCGAGTCATTTTCTTTTCTGGCCTTTTGTCCCGCACCTTGCGCAGTCTCCTGGGCGGTGGGGTGGATCTGGACTCGCTGGATGTGTCACCAGCATCTTGATCCTCTGGGATGTTCGGGATAGCCGCACTGCTGCCCTCCAGTGTGTTCCTCAATGATGTATCTTCAGGACTTCCGATTTCACTACTGCTCAAGTCCTGTTCCTCATGGCCACGGCCTCTTGCTACTTTAGGCATGGTGGTGATCGAGGGCCCTTCCTGATCGCTTTTTCGCACCAACAGCTGGAGCTCATTCATGTCCACTCCAGAGTCCAGGCTGGTGTCGTTGCTGCTGCCTGGCCGGTGCCTTCCTTGGAGTTCGATTACAGAGTGGCGTACTTGAGCCACTGGTTTACCATCTAAGGACACAAACCATGCCCGCGGAGGCAGTGGGGAAGGCTTGGCTTTGGAAAGCTCCAGCAGTGTCTGCTCAGAAATTCCCTGTAGCTCACCATGGAAAGGACCCATTCCAGCTGCCTCATTCAGAGTCCCTGGGACAGAGACAGACTCCAGCAAGTGGCTATAGCGGCCCCAGATTCCTGGGTTGGCGGTGGAGTTCGGTGGGCCTTCTAGAGCAGGCTGCACGTTATTGTCTTGTTGTGGGACTTTCGGCAGTGTCTGGGTGAAACTGTCTTTCAGGTTTCGCTCAGCGTGTGCTCCGTGCTCCATGCCGTTCCGGGGAAAGGTGGCGCATCGGCTCCCAGTCGACTCGGCCTGTCCCGGCGCAGGGAAATGCTCTGGAGCTTGGACAATGGCTACAGGCTGGTTGTAGATGTGGAACAGCTTGTCTCGATATGCTGAATTATCTCCAGGAGCTTGCCGTGAGGCGCTCTTTTCAGCCATCTCTCTAAGCTTTGCTACTTCATCACTGTTCACATACAAGTTTGGTACTGTAACTTTGAGGTTCTCTAGGCCTGCAGTTCCAATGTTCTCGTACAGGTTCCCTGCTGGTCGGCAGACATTATCGACGTAGATGTTATAGTTGGCTTGGTGTCTAGGAGATGCCGAGACACCTGCGCCTCTTGCTGCCATTGAGTAAGACCTATCTCCATTATGGTCTCCATTATTGTACAAGGGCTCATGGACTTCATCTGAACTGGTAGATGTTGTCTGGTCTTTCTTGATGATTGACAGTCTAGTGGAGTTCCATCTTTTTCTTTCAGTCTCATGGCTCAACTCTCTGTTGGGCAAACAAAAAATGTTTGAGTGTTTTTGAGGAAAGAAAAGTTGAGCGTTAGCCCAAATAATGTGATTATTATGCGATCCTTTTACCTGCAATGACATAAAATCACAGATAAAAATCCAATGATGATCACAAGTGTCCCGCCCAAGATGCCCACAAGAAGGTACGTATGATATGAGATGAAATCCATCGAAGTTCCCGTGTAACCTAGATTTTCACAAACAGAACTCTGGTTAAACTTTCAGCATTGTTGGCATAATCATTTGGTCATGACGACAGATTATGGATGCCTTGTACATTTCTGCTTCAAAGCACAAGACGAGTGGGTCATGGACTGTATGGAAGTTGACATGTCTTGGTTTTAGAGTACACGTGAACCAGGCAGCACACACCCAGGTAGCCGGTGCAAATTACGTTCCATTGCTGTAACATTCTTTTGAGGTGACATGTATCAAAGTGTTGTTTTGATCACTGTTAATGGACATTATTTCTAAGACAAGCTGAAATATTTGGGGTAATTAGCTGCTGACTGTAGTGTTAAAACAGTGACACAGTGGTTAAGGTATTGGGCTACAGATTGGATATGGTTCATGTGTTCAAATGCCTTTAACCCTTTAACTACTTAGTTGTATCCTGTCTCAGTTGTAATATAAAATCATTGTCCAGATGAGCTCTGGGAATGCATAACAATCTTCATACCATTAGATGTCGGAGATGGTGCTGCAATCCAGCTGCCAAGGTGAGGAGCCACGTAGGTCCAGACCAGACCATTTCTCTCCATCCGGACAGAGCCGATTCCCTTGTTCACCCACGTCCCTGGATCAAAACAATATGTTCAATAAAAATACTTCTTGGCTTCAGTGAGCCTACGACTGCCTTTAAAAACTTTAGACATACCAAGTATCAGGGAAACAAGGACAACAAAGGAATACACTACTATTTAAATCTTTTCTGAATGCTCTTCACCAACCTGTGGACATGTCAAAGGTCCAAGCAGGCAGGGAGTCTGAGGCTCGGAGATGGGTGGGGTGCGATAAAGGTACGGTGAGCTGAATTGGCCCTTTGATGTCAATCTCTTTCCCGTCGGACAGCAGCTGAGCACTCAGTACTGCCACAGGGCTCAATTTCACGCTCCTGTATCCTGAAACTTCAACAAAAAGGAGTGTTATTTATGATTTATGGATGCCAAGATAGTAATAAATGCCATACTGGGTGTGAAATGTTTGCTGGGATGTGGTGTTAATTACGGTGCATACTGGTTCTGGTTAAAGAGTCAAATTTGGGATGGTAGTAGTGATGGAAAAGGGAATATTGAAAGGAAGTGTACTGGGCAAATTGTAAATACTACAAAGAAAAAAGGAGTTCAAGACATAATGCGTGCAACTGTTAGCACTATTTCTTTGCACTCTTGCCTTTTCTTGCTCTTTAATGTTGCAGCGAGGGAAGAATAGCTGGGCATGTCCAGAGAGAATTTATTTCTCTGACACAATTGCTGAACTGTGGTGCAACACGGACCGGCGCTATGTGTAATTCATATGTTTACGTTAACATACACAACAGCACACATAGATCAGCAGACTTGGCACCGTCGAATCAATGAATCAATAAAACACCACATGGGATGTAGTGATGATTAACGACTAGCCCTGGCCATAAGTGAATTCATTAAACACAGAGAACATGATCAAGTATGAAAGCAGAAACGTTCGCCCAAGGTACTTTCCGAACTGATGAACGACCAGCTCTTCATGATGTCATAACACATATTTGTTCAGTAAGTAACATCTGGCCTGAAGGATCTCAGAATATCGGTGGTTCTCGTCTCCGTGGTCATTAACGTTTATTCTCAGACGCCCTGCATATCTACCGGTCCGTACCTCCTTTACCGCCAAAGACCCCCATGGTACAGAAATGACCATCTTTCTCGGGAGGCAGAGCCGGAACCGTCAGATAAGCGGTCACCGTGGAGATGGTGGCGTTCTCCGGGAGCGACAGTAGGCTCTTGGGGAACTGGATGATGGGTTGTGATGACACGTCTACAGAAGAAATAGAATGTATAGATCAATCGTAAGGCACTTCTCTTAATTACCTTTAGGTTATATTATGTACATTTTTTAATGTGACGTTTTGTGAAACAGCTCTATTCCAATTCTATATAAAAAAATCATAGATTTATTCTAGATGACTCAAAATACACAGATTTGGCGAGTGTGCTCACCAGATGTTTTTCGAGTTATCAACACGGTGTCTTCAAAGAGCCAGATGTTGCCTTGGGTTTGTTTGACCAGGGACATGGTAACAGCAGAAAATACTGGAAGATGTAAAATTGTACCAGGTCAGTTCATAAAGCACGAGGTTCAAGTCAAAATACTGTCAGAAAATGACAGGACAGGATAACACGTCCTTCCATTCCAGGTAGAAAAGTGGATTTTGCATAAAGAATAAGCTCTACATGTAGCCTGTATTTATTAAAGAACAGCATATCACACTTTTTAACCCGTTTATAGTGGAAAAAAAATGATGTTCCTGTTATAACTTATGTTACAGCAGCTAATCAAGAGAAGTCGTTCCTTCGCTTAATCTTAAAGCATAAGCTCCTCTGTCATTAAGAATTAAAGCACTCACACTGGAGACTCATTCCGTACATGTTGGATATATAGCTCCCTACTTAACCATACACTGAAGTACCACAAAAACTGGTATGGGAGCCTGTGCAAAATAGACAGCAACACCACCTATGCATGTCATTGGTTGCGTCCTCCAGTGTGTGTATGAAGTGGTAGACATCTGTGGAAGCTTCTAGAGCTGTTTCCGCCATGAGAACGGTAAGTTATCACGATTTTATGATTTTCAACACGGTTTAATAGTCGGAGCTCGTGAGATGGGTCATAGCATTTCAGAGGTAGAAGGAAAGTTTAGATTTTTACGTATGAGCATTTCAAGGGTGAACTGTGACTGCAAGAATTCCGTTAAAACCTCAAACTTATGACAGCAGTATGGCAGTAAAAAGACTCTGTGTGAACGTGACCACCCATGATTCGGCTGGTGAGAGTCGTTTCATGTGATGGACGTGTAACACTGCCTCGAGTAATATCAGAATTCAGCGTGAGGACTGTGCAATGTTAAATCCAAGATCCCTTCAAGTGGGGGACCTACCAAGGATTTACTGGTGTACCAGTTTTTCTGGTACTTCAGTGTACATTGTATTGATCATATACAAACACCAAAGAAGAACTGATTTATTTTCTTCGTAGAACGTATTAAAGATTGTAATATTAATTTTCTGTTTCGTTCATGTTAAAACATTGAGTGAGAACTGTGACGAGCCAAAGTTAATGAAACAACAACTTGGTAAATCTCATTTCAAACGCTTGTGTTCAGTAGAATCGAGGGTTAAGCTTCAGCCAATTAGCATCACAGGTGAACTGACTCGTGGAAACACTTTCACTGGCCCAAACAGGCCACCGACTGACCCCGGGCCATCGGACCATCGCTTATGGTGGACCC
Organism: Scorpiodoras heckelii; assembly: GCA_028566435.1. Taxonomy (NCBI): domain Eukaryota; kingdom Metazoa; phylum Chordata; class Actinopteri; order Siluriformes; family Doradidae; genus Scorpiodoras; species Scorpiodoras heckelii. The sequence continues at coordinate 7,190,393 of JAOVVH010000015.1, forward strand.
TGCTATAGTAACGATAATGTATATAAACCTGTGACTTGCAGCTGCACTATTGTCAGAGCTGCTGTTATAGAAAATTAATCAACACCTTCTGATCTGATTAATCACTGTGGTGAACATGTTTCACATGAAGCAGACTCACTGGGCATCTTGGTGGTCTTCCAGGGCAGCTGAGTGGGCATGTAGGCCTGCATGCTGGCCACCAGAGTGAGGGTGACCCCAAGCTGGTAGGGTACAGTCAGAAGCACTTCTCCATTCTCCTCAGTTTGGCTAGACTGTAGTAGAGATCCGTTCACAAACACGCGGACTGCCGCACCGCTCATGTACCGCTGACTGGACGCGTCTTTCACCCACACCTTCAGCGTCAGAGATGAAAACGGCTCTAGAGGACAGAGCAGAGGTAGGGGCAGTAGTTTTCAGTTTGGTGTAATTAAAGCAAATTGGAGCTTGACTAATGTATATACTTTACAGAAAGTGATTTTTGGTTGGTCTGGATACAGTGCAGCTTCTGCAGATTACTCAATGTGTCTCATTCAGCTTTTAGCGTCTAATTAAAGAGAATGAAATACAAAACTTTAAAGCATTCAGGTACTCCATGGTCATTTGTCACTGTCTGTTGTTTATTAATGGTGCCCGGTATCCTGCTTTAACCTTATCATTACCATGAAATAATAATGAGAAAGAGACCCAGGTCTCTGCCAGAGACACTTAAAAATAGATCAAAGTGCCAGCTGTGTGCATCATGCACCAGTAAGAAGAGCGGGAGAAGCCACAGCCGAGTCAGAACGTCCGTTCATCGTACAGCAGCATAGTGCAGACGATGTCTTTACACATGAAATGAAATTAATTAATCGTTTAAATGAATGATGCATTTATGTAATGTTAAAACCAAAAAAAAATATAAATCAGCCTGTTACAATTCTACACTAACATCCTCACAGACATCAGCGGACTCGATGCGAGCTCCTGTGTCGAAATAATGTGCAAGTATTGCATCAGGATCAGCCAAAAAAAGGCAATAGGTTGGATTAGAAAATGTCAAATACGAATCCGACTCGTTTCTGTGAACTCATTCATTCATTCATCTTCTTAACCTCTTATTCCTGTCCCCAGGGTCACGGGATAGCTGGTGCCTAGCTGGCGGTACAGGGCGCAAGGCAGGATCAAACCTAGACAGGGCACCAATCCATCGTAGGGCACACACACACACACACACACACACACACACACACACACACACACACA
>JAOVVH010000015.1:7301992-7313062 GCA_028566435.1 Scorpiodoras heckelii
CCTTTCCTTTCCTTTCCTTTCCTTTCCTTTCCTTTCCTTTCCTTTCCTTTCCTTTCCTTTCCTTTCCTTTCCTTTCCCTTTCAAAATTCCTTTCTAATTTCCTTTCCTTTCTTTCAGAATTCCTGTCAGAATTCCTTTCTGATTTCCTTTCCTTTCCCTCCATTTCCTTCCCTTCCCTTTCGAAATTCCTTTCTTATTTCCTTTCCCTTTCTTTCAGAATTCCTGTCAGAATTCTTTTCTGATTTCCTTTGCTTTCTAAATTCCTTTCAACTTTCCTTTCAGAATTCCTTTCTGATTTCCTTTATATTCAGTATTTATTTTCTTTCCTTTCCAAATTCCTTTTCTTTCCTTTCTTTCAGAATTCCGGTCAGAATTCCTTTCTGATTTCCTTAACATTCAGTATTCCTTTCCTTTCCTTTCAGAATTCATTTCCTTTCTGAATTCCTTTCCTTTCCTTTCCTTTCCTTTCCTTTCCTTTCCTTTCCTTTCCTTTCCTTTCCTTTCCTTTTTTTGAATGTTCCCTTCCATTAGTTCTCCTTTCTTTTTTCTTTCCCTTCCTTCGTTCTCATCCCTTCCCTTTCATTTTTTTTGTCTCTTATCCTTTCCTTCACTTTTCCTTCCCTTCCCCTCTTTTTCCTCCCCTCTCCTGTGTACCTTCACCTCTTGTCCACTCGGTGTTGAGTCAGTGTTTCCTGACAGTGTAACTGAGATAGCTTTGTGAGAATATATGACTGTGTGTCAGCTGCAGTGTGTAATTTATTCTCTGCTCTCCGCAGCACAATTTATTTTTCACCCCTTTGTTGGTCGTACGAGTTCCCCATTAGATGCTCCTATCGACCATCTCTCCAGTCTTCACCCATCTCTCTACGTGTGTGTGTGTGTGTGCGTGCGTGTGTGCGTGCGTGCTTGTGTGCGTGCGTGTGTGTGTGCGTGCATGCGCGTGTGTGTGTGTGTGGGTGTTATACTCGTGCTAGCCTCAGCACAGGGGCACCAAGTGGAGCTTTGTTAGGAGGTTCCTGTTGTCTCTGGAGGGCCCTGGACTAAACAGAGTGACATTTTTATCTGCGTTTTAAGAGCACACAGCCCTCCTGCTGCGTTTTTGGTTTCCACTGATAGTTTAGATTGTAGAAACTGGAACTTTTTCAGGAATCGATAGCTGAAATAATGATTAATTAATGGAGCGCAGAAGAGAACCTACTGTAACTTTCAGAGTATCAAAGTGTAGTTAGAACTTAAATGAAAGTCAGGCTGAGATGTAGAAAATATTTGTAAATAATCTTTTAAATCCTGAAAGAGTCCAAAAATTTTTGGATTTCTTTTGATAAACAGTCGAGCTGAACTGAAAGCCTGCGATAAGTGAATGCAAATTTCAGGCGGTGCAGCATCAGTGTAGCAGGAGAAGTGGGTGGGGCATGCACAGCTGGGGGGCGTTTCTAATTTGCAGATTCGTTTAACGTGGAGTTCTTGGAGGAAGTAAGAAAAAAAGGTTTTTAGTCAAAGGCTTCCTTCCTTTTCCTTTGCACTTTTCTTCCTTTTCCGTCACTTCTTTTACTTTCTAAAAAAAAATTATTCGTTCATGTTTTAAAAATGTCGGCCATCGGTGTATAAGGAGAAGACGGTGGGGCTTGTAGGTTTGGGGTGTGTTTCTAATTTGCATATTCATAGAACTTCCCTTCATTATTCTTTGATTTTTCACTTCCCTTCCCTTTTCCTTCCTTTCCCATCCCTTTTTGGCCATTTTCTCTGTCCTGTCTTTCCCTTCGCCTTATAAAAATAAAAATAAAAGCCAATTATTTTTCATGTAAATGTAGGCCATGCAGCATGAGCGTACCAGTGGAAGGGGGCGGGGCATGTCGGGTTTGAGGTGTCTTCTTATTTGCATATTTATGCAATCTTTTAAGTAAGGCGAAAGAAAGCAATTTTTTTTTTTGCTGAACAAAATCCAAGTTTTGTGTGAAGCTCGTTTTAGCAGCTGCATCGTTACAGTCCTGACGTTTTATTTTAGTGTGCGTCCAGCTGAGCGAGTCATCACGCCGGTCAGAGAGAACGAGGTTCTGAAATGGAGAAGAAGATGCGAGCATCTCACAGGGCTAAAATGGAGAGCACATGTCTGCACTTTCTCCCCCTCAAACGCAGGCTTGGCAATTAACTCCAATCTGTCGGCGGCGGCGTGATTGACGCCAACAAAGGGCACGTTAATCCCTCTGCTCTGCATCCCACACGAGCGGGGCGAGGAGACGCAGCGGTGCATTCTGAGACGGCCCCGTTTGTCACAGTGAAGGACGCAGAGGAAGGAGGGGACGCTCGTGTGTGTGTGTGTGTGTGAGGGTAAAGAGTGTAACGAGAAAAAAAACCTGAAGGAGTGAAGGAAGACAAATAAGAGTGCGAATGACAAAAAGCGAGGGATGGAAGGATAGCGGGTAATCCTGTAATTCTGCTCCGCTCTCTCTTGGTGTGTGATTTAATTATCGGCGGCTGAAAGCACATTAGCGTGAGGCGGACGCTTTTCAGCCATTGTGCGTGCGCACGCGTGTGTGTCATCAGGAGTGAATGTCAGCCTTTCCAGAGACTCTTCCCGTCCATTTGTCTCCGCGTCCACACTTTCTGCCTTTCTCAGTCTCTTACACCACCCTTGTCGAAATTCTCGATTCTGATTGTTGATTCATTTTCTCGAACTGCAGCTCTAAATCATAGGTTTGTATTAATGTATTAGTTACTGCGCCATTACTCTTTCCTATAAGGAAGGAGTCTCCAGTGTCGGAGATAAAGGTGTGAGAGGGAGAGCGAGAGACAGAGAAAGACAGTCTGAAGCTTGTAAAGTGAGTGGTGTCCACTGGGAACACTTTCTCCTGCACCACCCGCACGTCTCCATCGTCCACACACACACACACACACACACACACACACACACACATCTGTTCATCGTCTCCTCCCAGTTGCAGCAAAAAAGCCTCTCCATATTTCTCTGTCATCACTTTTTCCCTCTGCCCGAGCCTGACCTGGCACTCGGCCGCACTGCCGCTGCTGGAACGGCTGTCGCTGAGACTGTTTTTTTTTCCCTAAGCGTGCTCACTAATGCAAATTAAATTTATATGAAATATGCAGTGCAGAAATTGTACCTGACTCCTAGAGGAGACATCATCCTGCCAAAAAAACACCCCACTCCAGATGATGATGATGATGATGATGATGATGATGATGATGGTGGTGGTAGTGGTGGTGATGATGACGATGATGATGATTACAATGAAAACACACTGGTGACTTAATGCATGATGTGTTTTACAAGCGTAGAGGTTGAGTAAGCGTGACAGCTCACTGTGTCGCTTCCGAGAATTTGTTTTTTTTTTCCTTCTTTTTAAGATCGTAGCTTTCGGTCAGCGTGTGTCAGCAAGCCTGTGATTACATTAAACACCACGTACGTTTCGTGCATTCAAAAGTCGCCCGTAAAAGCAGCGACAGTGCACGTAGAGCGAGAGAGAGAGAGAGAGAGAGAGAGAGAGAGAGAGTCCGCTCTTTCTGACTGTGTGGTAATAATGGTATCGGCTTTACCTCCAGAAGTGAATTACGCACTGGGATAGCAGCTTGTGTGTGTGTGTGTATTGAGGGACCCCTCCTCTTCTGGCATAGAATTTGTGTGTGTGTGTGTGTGTGTGTGTGTGTGTGTGTGTGTGTGTGTGTGTGTGTAAAGCTGGGAATCTGCATGATAAATTTTCCGTGTGCAGAGACTCAGCCAGGCCGATCCGGGTCTCCTGCTGAAAAGTTTTAGTCTTCTTCTAGGAAATTGTCCTCACCTGCTACTTTTATGCCTCTGTAACCAGTACGTCAGTGCGACATCTCCAGAACAAGTGGTTGATCGTTTGTAGGATGTGTGTCAAAACGTCACAAGCGTAACAAGCAGATGGACTGATCAGATTCTGGAATTGAGCCAAAGGTCACAGCAAGGTCAAATGTCTGAAATAGTTCTTCTTCAATAGCTTCCTTCCCGATGGAAGAGCTTTTAGATGATATTTCTTTCAGTCAATCAATTCAACCAATCACGTTCCATCAGACGGAAGAAGCCCATCATACTCATCCATATGTAGAAATTTGTACAAAAAAGTTTGATCAAAGAGTTTGATTGTATTTTGACTTTGCATAGCTGTTCCAGATGTTTTGTAAAGTAACGTTGCACTGCACACTGACCGTATCGACCCACGCGTGTTTCCGTTTCAGGTCCTCTGTTTGGGGTGACGGGCAGCGAGCATCCGTTCAGCGTGACCTCGGTGACCTCGGTGCCCAGTGCCTTCCCCGTGATGGCGCACCCCGCCTTCGGTCTGCTGTCCCCCGCCACGGCTCGCCCCGAGTTCGGCGGTCTCGGCGCGCTGGGCGTCACCGCAGCCCTGGCAGCGCACCCACAACTAGGGGCTTTCACAGGTCAGCCCTTTTATTTTATTTTTGCCTCCTGTACATTTCCAGGTCAACGATCCTTGGTGAAAAGCCAGAAAACAAACTTGTAACTTGGTGGATAAGAAAAAAGCACCAGCACACAATTGCATCATTGATTATTATTGCAGATTTAGCTAAATAAAATGACCAGGTTATCCATAGGGTCAGTATTTTCTCTAGTTTTTCCATCATATTTTGTATTGTCTTGAGCTTGTCTTATTTTGCATATCAGATGACGTCACTTTGTTGCTATAACTAATAAAATGTACCTAATGAAATACGTCATTATAACTAATATAGCAGAAGCACTCTAGTACAAGTAAGTTATAATATGGATATGGGATTTTTTAAAATCTTGTGATGGATGAATTATTTGTAGAGATTAAACTTGACCAATCAGCATCAAGAATTTAACAGCACTGTGGTGTAACATATCGACAACGGTGTGTTTCTCCCGAATGGCAGAGTGGTGGAGAGCAGCTGAAGCTCACGGGCGGGGTCCAGCAGCCTTCTTCCCTCCTTTCCTAGGCCTGCCCCCACTGTTCGCCCCTCCCCTTCAGAACCACGAGGCCACGCCCTATACGTCCAAAACCCTGAGCAAAAGCAGCCAGGGTTCTAAAGGTGAACAACACCGTCATGCGTCTGTGTTCTCTGAGATTACAGAGCTCCGTGTCTGAGCGTGTGGGCCGTAACACGATGCCCAATCAATGAGTCGTGGAAATAACGGCGGATACAGAGCTGGAATTTCATAGTTGAGAAACAGACGAGGATAATTCCATTTATTGCCAGTTTTTCCATCGATCTAACTAATTTGTAGTAATTATCAACCTGATCCACTCTGTTATTCAGTGTCATACCAAGACGAACTGAATTTCAGCTCAGTGTTTCAGTAGAGATTGTTAAACATGTTTGGCGAAAACAGCCGTGTGAGTGTGTGTGTGTGTGTGTGTGTGTGTGTGTGTTCATAATGAATATAATTTCTCTACTAAATAGTGTTTGAGTGGATCTGAATATTTCTAAGCCTTTAGGTAATGTTATGCAGTGATGGTCAGCAGCAGTGCTGATTATGTGTATTATGTGTTTCACATCACATAAACTTTTAATACAATTCCGATGTCGCTTTACTTTGTGTGTGTGTGTGTGTGTGTGTGTGTGTGTGTGTGTGTGTGTGTGTGTCAATCTCAGGTGTTAACGGAGCTCTGAACGGCAGCGTGGTCTCTCCGTCCACGACAAAAGGCAGCGCGTCCGTGTCGTCCTCGCCTGCTCTCAACACCTCAGGCGTCAAGCCCTGCGCCCGCAAGGCTCCTCGTCACGGCAACGGCACAGGAGAGCTCCAAGAGAAACCCTCGCAGAAACCGAAAGAGAAGGTAAAAACAACAGTCATCATTTAAAACGAAGCGCTCTGTGAAGTCAGAACTGAAAGCCACTACAAATCCTGCTCGGATGGGTATCAAAAGGAAGTGAAGCGCAGGATGTCATGTGACTCGGACTTCCTGCTAGCCAAGAAAGACAAGTAAACAGCCTTGAATGACAGAAACTCTTCCTAGACCTTCTGCCACATTTCTTCATTTGCTGCTGTTGTTGTTGTTATTGCAACGCATTGCAGTAGGAATCTGATTATAAATACATCTTGTGCAGTTTTTTCCCTGCTCAGATTGGCTCAGTAAAAGTTTATGACGTGTGTCTGTCATGCCGCGGCTACAGTAAAGTCCTAGCTAATCACGGCTGAGATCGTGCCAAGCGACTCTCGTTGTGCACATTAACGGGAACGAGGCATGTGACCGTGTAGGGAAACAGCTGTCTTGGTGTTTTAAATACCATTTATTACATCTGACTTGTCTCAGACTCAACCTTCAGTCACATTGTCAACATTATTATTGTATTTTAAAGGAAACATGCCATACACTTTTTTCGATTATATAAAACGCCTTGGTTTCTTTTTTTTCTCATACTGTTATTGCATGATCTGAGACTAAGATGAAACATGAGATCTGAGGCTAATTGTGAGGCTGAGCTTTAAAAAAACAAATGAATATGTAATTAGCTTTGCTCTGATTGGCTAACGTCTTTAAACTGTAAATGGATAAAAACATATGATGTGGTTTTTAATAAGTAAATATGCAGTATTAATTCCGGTATTAAGGAATAAACACTTCCTGTTAGAAGGAAATAATCGATTTCATTATAGTAACAGTAACTCCGCTGCACTGTTGATTATTTTCCTGTAACTGCACATCCCTTAATGTTCCAGTTTTTACTTAATTACTGACGTCTTTGTCGGTTGCTGTTGCCGTAGAAACCGCTTAAGAAACAGACAGAGAGATCTGGCATGAGTGACAGTGAATCAGGATCATCTCTGGACAGTGATATCGAAGGAGTCAGCAGCAGTGACCTGGATGACCTCGGTGAGGACGACGACGACGATGACGACGACGATCAGAGTAAAGACAGCGACGAGTCTGACTCGGAAAAAGAACGACAGAAGAGAAAGAAAGCGAAGGTCCGATCCGATGCTATCCGTGTCATTTTTGTGTAAAATTACGCCGCTCTGATTCTAACTCATAACTGGTTTTTCTTTCCTCGTGTCTTTCGTCAGGTCGCGGCGACAAACCTGCGGCCGAGTAAGAAGGAACACAGCAGACCGGCGAAAGGGTGGGACCTTCGGGAGGGCGGCGCCCCTTCGGATACGCGCTCTCACTCTTCACAGCTCGCTTCCAAATCCAGAGACAGACACGCCCAACCCACCAGTGTCATCCAGTCCACCGGGCTCGCCATTAACGCCAAACCGCTGGCTCTGATCGGCCAATCACAGCATGACTCCTCCCCTCAGCACATCAGCTCCTCCCCTCAGCACCTCAGCTCCTCCTCTCCTCGACCCCTCCCCATCACTTCTCATCAGCCACTCCCACTTTCTCTCTGCTCCTCCCCTAAACCGCTATCGGTCCCTTCTCCTCCCAAACCCCTCCCTGTGTCGTCCTCTCCTAAACCGCCTCCTCTGAGCCCCTCCCCCAGAGCACAGGGCTCCGCCCACAAGTCTCAGGCACCACCTCTGGACTCGCTGAGCAGCAGGAAGCTTCTGGAGAGCTCACTGTCGCACATCGCCAACTACAGACTGAAACAGGTGAGACTCTGGGTGAGAACGCGCTCTATAGCCATATTTAGTTGAATTAATTAATGACATTAATCACGAGTTCATTTCATTGTTTAGTTTCATTTTGTTTTCCGTAAATGAGATCAAGCAGTTTCTCCGTGTAGCACTAAAACCAATTTTGGATCAGAGGTTTCACAGCACAGTTGGTATTCAGCATCCGTCTCTCCGTATTGACCAGGCTCATTGAAAAGGTCAGGGAGAGCGAGTGGGAGAGCGAGAGAGGGTGAAGGAGCTACATTTCTCCATGCTCTTATCTGTAGCACTAGATTCCCCACTGCGTGATTCAGCTTTGTAAACAAATGCGGGTTTGCTTCATAAAAAAAAAAATTGCTCCTCCAAAAGCCAATGAGCAATTAACTCCACAACTTCTTACTCCCCGATTCTTAGCAAATGAGTGCAGAAATGGATTCATTCCCAACCATTTTCTGTAAGCATGAAATTACTGCTGAAGAGGCTAATACCCGTTCATCGTAATCGGCTAAAGTGGTTTTTATTGCACAATTATTGTGCTGAACAGACTAATATCGGCCTGCGCTTTTGGGTTTCATTTATTCCAAATTATCATTCAGACGTCAAACACGTGTTTGCCAATGGGAGACGGGAAACAGACCCTGAGCGACGCTGAAATCTAGAGCCATTGAGTTCAATAGAGAGTGTTTCTATGCTTTTTTTTTTCTGGCCCCCGGTGGTGAGCAGCGCTTTAATGGCAGAGACACTGCGAGCGACGTCTGCTCTGGACTCTTTTGTTCCCAGAACTGATGAGGAGCCAAACTGAGTCACAGCACACACGCCATCGTGTTCCTCCACCCCCACCCCCCCAAACACACACACACACACACACACACACACACACACACACACTCACCATCAGCGCCTATTCCACATGACACCCAGAGCAATTACCACATTCTCATCCAACTCCTCCCAAGTCCATTTTTTAATGCTTTATTTTTGCTTCTCTTTCTCTGTATCCTCTCATTTTAATCTCAGTCTATTTGTCTGTTTTTCTTCTCTCTTTCTCACCTCTTTCTTTTTCTTTTTTTAATCCAGTCTTTACTTGCACACGACCAGGAGTTCCCACTCCAGCTCAAGAAACAGCAGAACCTTTACAAGACCTCAAAGAGTTCTGGGGTCATATCCTCCTCTTCCTCCTCCTCCTCCTCCTCTTCTTCCGTTGTTCCTCCCAAATCCACATCGGGTCGTACCAAGCCTCCGGCTGCTCAGGTGGTGGCGGCGTCGCCGAGCCTCATGCTCAGTCAGACTCTTCTGGGCCTGGGCCACACCAACGGCGTCATCCAGAGCTCTGCGCAGGACACCCCGCTCGCGCTCACCACCAGAACTCGCTCCGACCTGCCCGTCAACCTCAGCACCAGCGGCAGGAAGGACAAGTCTGTGCCCGCCCCTTTACCCGCCCCGCTGCCTGCCCTAGTACCTGCGTCCGCCCTGCCAGCACGACCTCGCGCCTCCCGCAAAAACAAGACGCCCAGAGCCCTGGAGGCCTGGAAGGATGTTCCTCAGAAGCACTTGAAGTCTCTCGTGGATCTGTTCCATCACGGAAGCGGAGAGCAGGAGACTCCGGGCAAGAAGGACTCAGACGAGTCGGGCGAGGATGATGACGATGACGAGGATGATGACGTGGATGATGAAGAGGAGGACGAGGAGGATGAAGATGACAGTCTCTCAGGTTTGTGAAATGTTGATGGAGCAATTATTAGGTGTAAAGTGACAAATCAAACTGTTCCTACTGAAGTTTCTTCAGTTCCCCACTCACAACTTTACTACCTATTTGCAGAACCATGGTTTTGTCTTATCCTGTCATATATGACCTGTCATTAAATCTATATAGAGATCGTTAGAGATTGTTGGTGTGTCTGGTGAGTGTATATATAGCTAGTAATAGTAAGCTCGCTTAGTAAGTGAACCTGAGCTCACCACATGTAAATCAAACTAGTTAGCTTTAATAGCTACCACTGATTCTCTGGGCCACACCCACGAGAGATAACAGACAAACAGCAAGAGACACGAGCAACTTTTCATCTGCTAGAGTGAACATAGGGTAAGGAAGCTAAAATAAACAAAACACTGCTGAAGGAGTAGAGTCCTAGACTGACTTGTTCTTTTGATATTCATCTTTGCCACACCTATTCCTGAGTGTTTTGTTTTTATTTCTTCCTTTCGTCTCTCAGAGTCGGACAGTAACTCGGAGAGCGAGCTGAACGGCTCGGTGAGGAAGAACAGGGACACGACAGAGACGGAGACCGACGGCGAGAGGACGCCACTGAAGCTCGGCAAAAACCTGCCCCTGCTCGCCTCCTCCTCGGCCAGTTACAGCCTGTCTGACTGCTCGCCGCTCAACCTCCAGGTCGTTAAGCCTTCCGGCATGGCCACGCCCACCATCTTGAGCGGCTCCGGTGCCTTGACCTATCACAGCTCGCCTTCTTCGTCGTATTCCGTCAGCACCACCTCTCCAGGTAATCTCCAGGAAACTCCGGCGCCGTAAATGGCTTTACACTTAATGTGCTGAAAGAAAAATGTACCCCGTGCGTAGTTTCGCACTCATGCTGTCACATTCGGCTGATGAGATCTATTTATATATGGAAGGGTAAATTGTGGTTTTCGGCACCTGTAGTGATGCTTTGGTGTATTTATTTTTCCTTGAAAATGAACACATTTCCTTCTTAATCTCGTTATCTCCCCTGTGCACGAGCGAGAGCCGGTTGATGTAGTAAACGCAGTGGCTAATGAGGACAGTGTGTGTGCAGTTGTGTGTGTGGTTTACACTAACCTCTGAGCCACGATTGGTTGAACCTGTTGGCTCGGGTTTACACACTCATTACGGCTGTTTGGCTGACTCCGGCTTTTTTTTTTTTTTCCCAGGGAGATTCGTTAAACAAAATACTCACAAATCCAACAAACATGTCAAGCCCGTGGGTTTGTTCTTGGCTAAGTTTCAGCAGCAGGAAGAGCACTTGTTGCTCTCTCACTCCCACACTCTGTGTGTGTGTGTGTGTGTGTGTGTGTGTGTGTGTGTGTGTGTGTGTTGGGCGTGTGTTTGCTCTGGCTTTGAGGAACGTGATGACTCGATGTCGGAGGCAGAAGCTTTCAGGACGGTGAAAACCTAATGGTGTGAATACCATATTGACTGCAAGTCTCATTTTCTGCTGCACCAAGCTGTTCAATTTGCTGCTCGGGATTTGAGTGTGTGTGCATGGCTGTGTGTGTTTCTGTATCGTGGTGGGAACTTAGAGGAAGGAATATATGATAATATTGACCTTGCGTGGACATTTGGCATGTTTCAGTTTGGTTCCTGTGGTTAGGGTTGGATTTAGGTGATGGCATTGCATTAATAATTCATTAGAAGGGCCTTATAAGGATAGTAAAACAAGCCATGTGTGTATGAATGAATGTGCTTTAGTCTGTCTGTCTGTCTGTCTGTCTATCTATCTATCTATCTATCTATCTATCTATCTATCTATCTATCTATCTATCTA
>JAOVVH010000015.1:7327515-7341147 GCA_028566435.1 Scorpiodoras heckelii
GACTGCAGTCTTTTATTTATTAAATTCTTTTCAGTATTTAATAGTTACGTACTTACATTAAATGTTGTGGAACGTCCGTCGTTTCGTCAGACAAGTTTGAAGTTCCTGATGTATCTTGTCCTGCATAGCACAGTGAAATTAAACAGACTAATGAGCTCTGTTTCTCTTTGAAATTGTCTGCCGTCGTCGTGATTGTTGTCATGAGCCACGTCTCAAATCCAAGACTCTGCCGTTACGTTCAAAAGAAAATCCAGAAGGATGCAAATCAAACCTTCCGGCAGGATTGTAGACTACTTCAGAGCGCTTTGTAAAATCCAGACACTAACTGTAACAGAGAAACTGGTACTCTGTAAAATACGACTGTCTAGAACAGTGCATAAGGTTGCAGTTTGAGACACAGGTCTAGCTTATTCAGTGTCACATGGTGCTATACTGCCCCCACTGTTTACATGGGTATTGCACCACGTGGACGAGTAGAGCTCATCTCTGAGGCATCCTGTGTTAAAAGCGCACGTCTTCCTCTTCCACAGGCCAAGTCCATCCTGGGTGATCACCTGACCAACGTGGGTCTGAACCGGGACAACGTGTCGGAGGTGCTGCAGCAGTACATGGAGGCGCACTGCGCTCAGACGGAGCTGGCCGACATGGCCCTGAGCCTGAAGACCAAAGCCTTCCAAGCACACACACCAGCACAAAAAGCCTCGGTGCTCGCCTTCCTGGTCAACGAGCTGGCCTGCAGCAAGAGCGTAGTCAGGTACAGCTGTGGGCTAAAGCAGTCCCAAAACCACCTGCTCGGTTTTATAGCCCTTCTTTAAATATTTATCCAGAAATCAGACCGTGTTAAGGAGGTTAGGAGAGAGCGTTTGGGTCGAGGATTATCAATTATTAACGGAGCCTTTGCATTTCGTATGTTACAGAGATCGACGGCGCAGATTACGCAGCATGTTTTAGCGCTCGGACAAAAAAATCACATAGGTGTCTTGTGTAACTGAGATGTCTCTCTCTCTCTCTCTCTCTCTCTCTCTCTCTCTCTCTCTCTCTCTCTCTCTCTCTTTCTCTGTGTTTTAATGCCACAGTGAGATTGATAAGAGCTTGGACCAAATGAACGTACTGAGGAAAGACGAGTGTATCGTGGAGGGAAAGCTCAAAAAGTGAGTCTTCAGTGTTTCACACAGACTTAATAAAGACAGATTTATCTAATATTTCATGTTATATTTGTTATATTTGTATATTGCGTTCATCTGATTATGTCATCATATAATATTGCTTCATTTTAGAAAGTGTCTAAAAAGAGTGTGTAAGTGCGTTCACGTAAGATATTTATGTACATGTAAAACACCCACACAGATTATAATTTATTTAGATTAGTGCAAAAACTTTAGTTTAGTTTAAGACTAGATTAGTTTATCCTTTATATCCTGTAATGCTGTTATTTTTTACTCATAGTTTAACTGTGAATTTTTTATGCGTTATTTTCCCACTGAGCTGTTTTGAGCTGTTGTGATTTTGCGTACAGGTTGAAGAACGTTCACGCGAAGCGCACAGGGAAGCGCGAAGCCGCCGGAGGGGACGAGCCTCAGGCCACGGGGACGCCAAGCTCTGGACACAAGCGCAAGAGAAAGGCTGGCGACAGCGACGACGACGAGGACGAAGACGAGGACAGTGACGAGGCCGTGGATGACGAGGATGAGGACGACGAAGAAGAGGTGAAGAAGGCCAGGAGAGTAGAGACGTGTGACGAGGTAAGAGTCGGCACTCAAACGACTTCATCGCAAAATGTTTCCTCTGATCATATTTGGATGTTTTGTGTGTGTGTGTGTGTGTGTGTGTGTGTGTGTGTGTGTGATTTAGGATGAAGGAGATCAAGCTACGAGTGTAGAAGAGCTAGAGAAACAGATCGACAAATTATCAAAGGTAAACACACTCACATGCACTTGGCATTAAACAAACAGCTGCACACACACACACACACACACACACACACACACACATGCTCACACACACACTCTTTTTCTGTGTGTTTGTGCGAGTGCAGCAGCAGAATCTGATCAGACGGAAGCTGTTCGAATCGTCTCACGCTTTGCGCTCCATGAGCTACGGACAGGACCGCTACCGCCGCCGCTACTGGGTTCTCCCACAGTGCGGAGGGGTCTTCGTCGAGGGGCTGGAGAGTGGAGAAGGTACCATGATGCATTTCCGCCTTCATTATTTCTCCGTTCGCGGTTTAGCTAATTTCCTGATCATCATTTACTCTCAACTTGACCTTACAGCACACACTGTGTGAGTTTTAGTGCCTTAAATACCAATTTAGGTAAACGACTTGACAGTTTAAGTCATTAGACACCTTAACGAGGGAAAGTTGAATTAACTAAAGCACAGATGACTGCACATTAGACTTAGACCCGTTGTTGTTATATTTTCCCACCCGTGAACTAAGAAGGAAGCGAACACTGTCACTCGTCTGTGTATATATATTTACTTGGTTTTCTTCAGTTAATATATTGTTTTAATAATAAGTATGAACTGAGTGAGACATGATAAAATAAACTGAATGAAGATGAAGGTGGAGATGTTTGATCTCATGGAGGAATCACTTAAAACATGCATGAACGAAGGTCATCTGAAGAATATAGTCTCTTCACAGGTTCCGAGGAGCTGGAGAAGGAGCGAGAGAGGCTTCGCAACTTCGAGCCGGTGAGGATCAAGGAGGAGCCGCAGGAAGAGGAGGAGGAAGAAGATGAGGAGGAGGAGGTGCAGGCGGAGGAGGTGAAGCAGCAGCAGCAGCAGCTGCCGGAGGCGCAGGGACAGGCTCAGGTGAAGCAGGAGGAAGAGCAGCACGCTGAGAAGGAAGTGAAACAGGAAGACGAGAAGCCCTGCTCGCCACCAGACAAGCTCCAGGAGAAAGGTGCTCAGATTTTAGACTCCGCCTCCTGTCCTCTCAAGGAGACCCCGAACCAAGCCGGCGACCTCGCGTCGCTGTGCCGTACTCCTGACATCAGCATGACGACTGTGACCGCGGCAACCGCATCAGCATCATCTCCAACTCATTCTACCTCTAAGCCTACTGTACTGTGCAGCACTCCTGCAGACGCCGTACCTCTCCTCGCTCAGTTTGGTGCTCCTCTGCAGTTCGGCATTCCCGTGTCCCTGCAGAATCATCAGCACCTCCTCGCTAATGATCAGCTCCTGCGCGTTTTGACGGAGCGCAGCGGACACTGGTTCAGCCTCCTGCCCCGTTCCCCCTGCGACGACACTTCTCTCGTCCAACCCAGCACGCCGACGCGCTCCTCAGCTCGGCCCGGCAGCGTCCAGCCCAGGAGCCCTCCTGCTCCTTCCTGCTCCCCACACCGACACCTTCAACCTCCGTCTGCCTCCAGCAGCCCCCTCAACGCTGCCCATGACGGCCTGGGAAACCTCACCGTCTCCCCTCTTCAGGTAAGCAGCCCTCATATATGTCTAAATATATATATAGAATTAACAGTAGGGCGGCACGGTGGCGCAGTGTGTAGCGCTGTCGCCTCACAGCAAGAAGGTCCCGGGTTCGATCCCCAGGTGGAGTGGTCTGGGTCCTTTCTGTGTGGAGTCTGCATGTCCTCCCTGTGTCTGTGTGGGTTTCCTCCGGGTACTCCGGTTTCCTCCTACAGTCCAAAGACATGCATATTAGGTTAACTGGTGTCTCCAAAGTAACCTTAATGTGTGAGTGTGTGTATGAGTGTGTGTGGGTGTGTGTGTGCTCTACATTGGATTGGTGCCCTGTCTAACAGTGGTGTAATGGAGTTTAACCTTCACTCCACGTTTACCTAAAGAATGCGATTCAGCGGCGCTTTAGTCTGCCCAGCTCTCGACATCTCATCTATTCATGTGTTTGTGCTAATGCATACGCTGTCTCGTAACTCGCTAGCTAACCTAGCCGAGTCTCAGCTGTAGCTGCATTGCATTCTGGGACTCTGAGTCCAGCATTTGCAGCAACTTCTATACTTTAATCTGCAGTGTTTCAACGCTGGATTTCTTATGAATATGACAGCAGTGAAAAACGGCGTGTGAGGAAATGCGCTCCTGCTCTTGCTCTTTTGTTTTTAGGAACCAACAGTGAAAGATCTGAAACAGAAAGAAGGTTTACTTTAATACGATATGAACATTTGTACTGTATATAATTATAGGTTTACGTAATCATTTGCCTTCAGCGATACGAGCGTCTGAACGTTTCCCTTTTTGCCTGTAGGTAAAACCCGGTGCTGCTCTGCTGTCTTTGCCCATGTGTGGATGGTCGGGCGGGGTGATTAGCCCCAGTCTGCCCATGTGCAGCAGCCCTATGCCCCTTTGCCCGCTCACTGAGCGCAGTGCCAGCCCCCTGCTAGCCCCCAGTGTCTCCACCAGCAAGAGCGGCTCTCCTGCGCCCCCTGGGGACAAACCGCCTTCTGCAAACTCGCCTGCTATAGATCTGCCACGCAACCATGACCAGCCGCAGCCTCAGCCAATTCCAGAAGGTGATAAACACACACACACACACACACACACACACACACACACACACACACACACACACACACACACACACACAGTATGCACTACTTATGAGCTGCTCATGCATAGTGTCAGTAGTACAGGTATGCACTCTCCTCATTATGGTGTTGTGTGTGTGTGTGTGTGTGTGTGTGTTGTAGACATGCTGATGAACTGGTGGAAGATAACAGACATGGAGGAACTGCAGACCCTGGTGAAGACACTCCACAGCAGAGGCATCAGAGAAAGAGCGCTGCACAAACAGGTCCAGAAATCCATGGAGCTCATCTCACAGACCTGCAACAAGAACAGAGAGGGTGAGTGGCCTCTAAACATACACTTCGACCCAAAGCCCATGTTTATCCACACATTGACCTGAAAAGATCAACAGCTGATGAGAGCGAACTGGTCTGATTGAAATTTTAATGAATTAAGCGAGTGAACGTGTTGATGGTTTTAAGGCATTAAGCACATTAATGAGGCGTTCCGTTTGTACATTAAAGGCGACACAAGCTAGTGAACTCTGTTTCGTAGGCAAACTATACACAAACGTTTACACTTCAAGCTATAGCTAGGAAAGTGAAACTAATCTTGTAGCGCTAAGTGCATGACATGGTTTTACATCGTGTAACAGCACATGCCGAATTGTCTTTGTCGACTTCTGTCAATGCTCACAGGGGTTGTTTATTAGAGTGGGATATGTCGTGCTTTTTATCCATTTATAGTTACTAATGTTAATGTTGTGGAACGTCTGCAAAAGCACTTTAGTGCTTGTTGTCACTGAATTTAGATTAGCTATAGAGCTGGGTGGATGTAACACTCACGGGTCATTTTCTGCCGTGTGCGTGTGTGTGTGTGTGTGTGTGTGTGTGTGTGTGTGTGTAGTATCAGTGATGGAGGTGTCGGAGCTGGATGAGGGTCAGGTTTCTGTGGAGACGCTGCAGGAGTGGTGCGTGGAGGAGCAGGCGATGGAGACGGACATCGCCTTACTACAGCAGGTGGAGGAGCTTGAACGCAGGGTCACTTCTGCCAGCCTTCAGGTCAAGGTACAAAGAAAAAAGATAATTGTGTGTGTGTGTGTGTGTGTGTGGGTTTGATTTAAAATCAAAGTAGTAGTTATTTGAAAGATCAGAATGCACCATATTTACATTATAGTGCTGTTTTATGCATGCCATAGTCATTTAAATCAAAGATGGCTTAGCCGCATTTCTGTGCTGATTAATATGCATAACTATGCAAATTCGAACCTCTCGTCCTTCTGCCGTCTGAAATGGCCCAATATCATGAACGTATCTAGCCAGCTGTTCAGTTAGCTTGAGATTTCTGTGTTTGAATCTGTCTTTTCTTTGTCACACCCCAGGGCTGGATGCACCCGGAGCCCCAGTCGGAGAGGGAGGACCTGCTGTATTACGAACACAAGCCCCTTCCGAAGATCTGCCCGGGGGCGGAGTCACAGGAAGAACGGAGCTTGGAGAAAGGCTTGAGACGGCAGCCCAGCAACCCGCTGGACATCGCCGTGATGCGCCTGGCTGAGCTGGAGCGCCACATCGAGAGAAGGTACCTGCGGAGCCCCTTAGGGACAACCATCCAGATCAGGCTGGATAATGTGGGGACGGTCACTGTGCCCGCCCCCGCGCCATCCACTAGCGCTGGAGGGGAAGGGTAGGTCATCCACGCAGCCAGCCTTCATCTCTCTTCCTCTTCCTGTTCCTCTTGCTCCTCCTCCTCCTCCTCCCCTCTCTTCTGGCTGGGGCGGCTGTGCTTGTGGCGTGTGTGTGTTCACTCGGGGCCCGGTTTTCCCAGGGGTTCCATGGTTTTCGGTTCAAACATTAACACTTGCATTTGAGTTCTTTTCTGTCCTTGGCTGCATGTGTTTTTTTGGTCATTTGTGAAAGAGTTCTCTTTGCTGTTGTTTCGTGAGCGCATGGTGCATTTTAACCACACGCTTCATTTCCTCTCCGAGTTTTCACCGGCAGTTTTTATCACACAGTCAGTGTCATTCCACAGGATGTGTGTGTGTGCTTTATTATAACAATCTCTACTTAGTCTGCTTTTATTGCCTATAGAGGACTGTAATGATGTTTTGTCTTTAAGACCAGTGTTATACTTAAGCAGTTGTTCCTCAAAGTGGACTGACATGCAGATTCCAGACTTTGTGGTCATAAAACACATAATAATCTCATCATGTTAAATAATCCGAGTAAATTATGCAGCCTGCTGATGCAGGCACTCGTTAAGAGAACATAGCTCTTACATACGGAGTGCAAGCGTGTTAAAATTAAACGGTAAATATTATGTAGGCGGAATCGTGTAAAAATGCGCAGTAGCTTGATTTGACTTTTTATTTCACTTTGATAACTTTGATAAGTGTCATAATGCACAGAGCCATTCATCAATGTGATCATTAAATTTTAATGGTAATAAAGGAAAATTTAGCACAAATAATACATTTAAATGATCCAAAAGAATGTACATATGTACACAGTTAAACTATATACAAAAGCAGTTAATGTACTGTTCTGTGCTAGTGTATTAAATCCTGCCACAGTTAAATATAACAGTGTTTTTCATGACCGAGCGTATTTACAATTTTCTCCTGATACAGACTTCGGCAAGTATTAAACACTATTGTGTATTTTAATGGTTCATTTCTGACCAGATCAAATAATTACACTTAGGTCATTTTGTAGTAATTGTAGTGAGAGGCTCTCACTGTTATTGCCTCTTTTCCTCCACCGGATGTGACGCTGTCGATGTGTCTTGTGTCTGCGTACGTATAGTTACAATCAAGTCTAATGCTGGACTTAAGGATCTAAATGTGTATGTGTTTATATGTGTGTGTGTGTGTGTGTGTGTGTGTATGTGTGTGTGTTTGTAACCCGTCTCTTCGTTGTTGTGTCTGTTAGGGGTGAGGAGGAGATCGCTCCGGGGATGAAGGTGTGGAGGAAGGCTCTGAGTGAAGCGAGGAACTCATCACAGCTGGCCATGTGCCTGCAACAGCTGCAGAAGTCCATCGCCTGGGAGAGATCCATCATGAAAGTGGTGAGTGTGTGTGTGTGTGTGTGTGAGTGTGAGTGTGAGAGAGAAATCTCAGACTCGGGTTCGGTGGCAATCTGTGCATAGTGATGAAAGAGTATTTTAAGCATGTACTATGGTGTGTGTGTGTGTGTGTGTGTGTGTGTGTGTGTGTGTGTGTGTGTGTGTGTGCAGTACTGCCAGATCTGCCGTAAGGGGGATAACGAGGACTTACTGCTGCTGTGTGATGGCTGTGATAAGGGCTGTCACACCTACTGCCACAAGCCCAAGATCAACGCCATCCCTGAGGGAGACTGGTACTGCCCCGCCTGCATCTCCAAGGTAACCGCCTCTGCCTCCGCCCCCTCCCGTCACATCCAGACCTCACACGCACCCTGCTCTCGGTGCATTCAGGGATGCAGTCTGGTCAAGCGTTTTCCTTCCCTTTATATAACAGCGTGACCGGTCAGAATGTTCACTAATCAGCAGCACGTGCCATTTTTATGCCTTTCTATCTCTGATTAGGTTTTATTATTACTCATTTGGCTGGCGCTTTGATCCGGGTGCAAACACCCTGCGGCACGTTGCGTCAGAATGTGACACCCAGATGGATTCAAGGGTGAACACCATGTACACGTTAGTATGTTAGCGGTAAAACAGTCATTTCCTGTTCGATGGGATGAGAGAACGCTGGTATTTCATTTCCAACCATGTTAAAAAGTTTTTAGAGCTTAATCACTACAGAAGGCCAGCACAAGGTCCTGAGAACCGTAGTCTAGATTAGGAAATAAAAATTGCCAGTGTTTTGTCCGTGAGCTGTTTTTTTTTTAATTGAGTAAATTTTCAAGACATGAAAATGTAGAAGCTGAATTTATTTTGGTTTGGAAAGAAAACGAGGCAGCGGTGCAGAATAATGTTACTGGACTTGGTGTGTGCAAGTTAAAAGTTAATAAATATTAAGTTTTGTTTGTATACATCATTTAACATTTAGACCTCAAATATTAATTATTTAGACCGGCTTCAACGCAAATACGACACAGTTTCGACTCCTAACGCATTTGATATGTGACAATGCCATTGAATGTGATGTGTTTTAGTTTCCTTTGATCTGTGTGCATCTTTGTTTAGAGTCTGGGTGGGCCGAGGGTAAATTCTTGAATGATAAAGCGTCAGAGTTGTGAGTTAATTACCCGTATACACAACAGTATAATAATATGCGCACCAGTCGTTTATCATTTTTCAATAATTATTGATTTATAATGAATTTATGATGGATGCGTCAATTCATTTTAATTTGCTTTTTGAATCAGTGCATCGATTCCACATCGTTGCACCACGTGAGAGATGTGGACTCGAGTTTGTGACTTGGATTCGAGTCACATTTAAGTCACACAGTGACAATGACACAATGTCTTGTCTTGAGTCTCATCCTCAAAAGACTCGAGACTCGACTAGGACTCGTCATTTGGGACTCTTGAACAATGATTATTTGATTTTTTTCTTAAGGAAATATCTGAGGAGCAAAATGTTGTTCCCTCTATTATCATCAGGCATAATGATGATGACAATCATAAAAGACTTTAGACTTGACTTGGACTTTCAAAAAATGGCTTTTGAGCATCTCTGGACAAGTTCTATCGTATTCAGAGTCTAAACCTCCCCGGAGGTGTCGTCTCACTCCTGTAACTACGTCCCTCTCACATGAATTCAACTACTGAACAATTAACTTTAAGTAACTAAGAAGCTGGAACTTTATGAAATGAAGACAGCAGGTCATATGGACCGGGGCGGGGAAGTTAATTTCCCTTCACTGTCTGTCTTACTTCTTTTGGTATTGGAAATAATCTGGTGTTGACTTTCTAACACAGACTAATGGTGTATGAAACGAAGTGCAGGAATAAGTGTGTGTAACTTCAGGGGCTTTATGAGATCACGAGAAATGATTGAGCGCTGTCCGATTTCCCCAGGCGAGCAACCAGTCTCTTAAGAACAAGAAGCCTCAGAGTCGCGTGCAGTCCGGCGGAGGGGGCAAGAAATCCTCAGAGACGGCCAAGAAGAACAAGAAGCAGCAGGAGGCGTGTGAGGAAGACGAGGCAGGTGGAGGCAGCAGCACCAGCAACAGCAGCCCAAAGAAAACAGCCACAGCTTCCAGCCAGGCGAAAAAGAGCTCGCCTGCTCCTCCAACTGCCAAACCCGAGAGCCCGGCCTGCGTGAAACGAGCCAAAACGGCCAGGGACAACAACCGAGACCTGGGCCTCTGCAGGTATGGCATGCTTTCACCATGGAGAATGCATTTAATAATAATATTTAAATGTGTTTATTGTTCATAACAAGCCTACTATACAAGTCAAATACATCAGTCAACTATTTGATGTTAAAGAATGTCCTGGAGTTTAAAGGAAAAACATTACAGGAAGGAAACATTTTATCATCTCTGAGATCAGATTCTCATGATGCTCTGATAAACAGTGCTAACAAATACGTAGATTTTATAGCACGAGTGCTTAGAGTGACCAAAATCTCAGCCTCAGGCCTTTCTTCACTTCCTTACACCCAGTATTTATAGATGTTCCATCAACAAAAGCAGTATAAAATGTGTCTGTCGTGCATTTAGAGTGTTCATCTGTACGCTGGATGTTTTCTGACATCTGTTCCTCTTGTGAAGGATTCTCTTGGCCGAACTGGAGCGCCATCAGGACGCCTGGCCGTTCCTCACTCCCGTCAACCTCAAGTCGGTCCCTGGGTACCGCAAAGTCATCAAAAAGCCCATGGACTTCTCCACCATCCGCGAGAAGCTCGTCAGCAGCCAGTGAGTCTCTATTACCTCCTCTGATCATGTAGATTGCTTCTTCCTAACTGAATCAGTATATGATTCAATAGTTTGATTCATTTGATTCACAGAGAATCATTACGAATCAGTCCGCATTATGAACCGTTCACAAATTTGACTCAGCCGACACCAACTTGAAATTTTCTTTCACTTTTAGGTACCAGAACCTCGAGACGTTCATCATCGACGTCAACCTGGTGTTCGACAACTGCGAGAAGTTCAACGAGGACAACTCAGACATCGGCCGTGCGGGACACAACATGAGGAAGTTCTTCGAGAAGAGGTGGACCGAGCTCCTGAAGCAGACTAACTGATCCAGCGACCGCGCGCCGCTTTTGTCCGGACCCCTGAACATAGACCTCGGATCAGAATTTTCCTCCCAGCAAAGCAAAGCAAAGCAAAGCAAAGCAAAGCGCCGTTCTCAAACCTGAACATGACACACAAAGACACACACATAACATACACACACACACACACACACACACACACACACACACACACACAACACCCCAAAGAGACACAGGACAGAGGGTGTCTTTGTGCAATATCATTTCCTTGTAGAAAAGAGTAATCGCACTGAAATCTTCAACCGTCAGAGCTGTATCTAGGAGAAAAAAAAAAAAACACTTTCCACTACCTGTAAATATCATCATTTTATTTCTTCTGTTGTTTGTTTTTTTTACTTTATGGTTAATATTATAGTGAATGTATTTAATTTTTTTTTATGATTATTTATGACAAAAAAAAAGGTCCATTCTTCATTTTCTATGAAAAGGAAGAAACAGTGCAAAACTTCTTTAAAAAAAAATGAATGGAGTGTTTATTTGTATGTGTGAGGATTTATTTTGTTTTTGTTTGTTTGTTTGTTTAAAAAAAAAAGAAAAATTCCTCTCCAAATATGAAACGAAGCCAAGAAAAGAAAGGAACCTGTTTACACCGCTCCGGGCCGTCCGACATCACACACACACACACACACACACGGATGACACACCGTGATTCCCCTTCATGCAAAGAAAAGAAGTGTACATACTGTCTAGTCATATCGATATATATATGTATATATATATATATATATCGAGTCTTGTGTACATATGGTTTCAAGCATTGGATATTGTTCATGCCTTAGACCGACTGTAGCATTTAATTTTAGTCTTAAAGTGACATTATTATTATTATTATTATTATTATTATTATTGACATTTATTATTATTATTGTACAGTATACACATATCTTCTACAAACACTGTGGTCTCTTTAATCTTGGTAGTGCCTGCCCTTCTGAACAGGGTATAGGGAAGTATTTTTTTGTTGTTGTTTGTTTTGTTTCTATGATTTTTTTATTAAGAAAAAAAAAATGAAACACCCCCTGGCTTCCTCCTCACGCTGACATATGTACTGTACAACACGACTGTGTATGTCCCAATGTGAGAACTGTTGGGAGGAGGCCACACACACACACACACACACACACACACACACACACACACACACACACACACAGCAGTCTATCAGTCAACACTATCGCCACGTCCCAGACCGCATAGCCCCTGGTTCACTGTGGCTTTGTCCAAAAACGCATCACATCTGCCTCAGAGAACATGGCGAGTGGCGAGTGGCGTACTACTACTTAGCAGGATAGAGTGCGGTGTGGGACGCAGCTCTTGCTCCTCTTCCTCCTCTTGCTCCTCTTCCTCCTCCCCCAGCATCCCTGTGAGTCTTGGCCACTGGAGGCAGCTAGAACACAGTTGTTTTTGTACCCGAGTCAGAGTACTTGAAGTTATTTTATTTAAAGCTATTGTGGGAAACAAAATGGTAGCGTTCTTTTTGTAGGAGCATTATTTTTCACTAGTGTGTATGTATGTGTGCGTGCGTGCGTATGTGTGCGTATGTGTGTGTGTGTGTGTGTATATGTGTGCGTGTTTGCAAGTGTGAGTGACTGTGTGTGTGTGTGTGTGTGTGTGTGTGGCACGGACCTATTAAAAGGATGTTTTTAAAGTCATCTTGCTGTGTCTCGGTGTGTTGTTTTTCAGCTCCGTCCTTTCCTCCTCTTATACCATGAAATCATAAACAGCTCCATCCTGAAGGCCCCCGACCCCCTGCTCGTTTCACAGCTCTGACACTGGAGACTCCTTCCATCGACGTTAAATAACCGTCTCCTTACGGAATACCGCACCACGTCAACCTTTTCTTCGTAACTATAGAGACAATAGAGTATAACGACAGGAGCCGCCGTTATAGAAACTAAATCAACAAATTCTGGCTGATCTGAATCCAGAATCCAACAGTGACGTGGTGTAAATGATGATGATATCAAACAAACCATCAAAGAAGTCCAGCAGGAAAGTGAGCGAAACGTCCAAATCATACAGCAGGAATTACGGAAACATCTGTAAGAATATTATTATTATGTTGTAACGTAATAATAAAATAATATATGAATATATAATGATGTGTATATAAATATAAGATACATATTAGTTTGGATAATCTTTCAAATTCTATAATATTTGAGCCGAGAGATATTTTAAAAGGAAAATTCAGTGACTAATAGATAAATGCTCTCAAAGAGTAGATAAAGTCAGAAATTACACAATAAAAATAAATAATAAAAACTTATTGATCTATAAACCTATCAATGTACTGAAATTCTGTAATCATAAGTTATTTTAAATGATTAGATTAATTGTTATTAAAATTATTATTATTATTATTATTATTATTATTATTATTATTATTATTATTATTATTATCAGTAGTAGTAGTATAATATTTTTTATCCTAAGTAATATTTTATGATTTTATTTACTGTTTAGGAGTGTTTATTTTTTGTTGTTGTTATTTTAACAGTATTTGTGTTTTTTAAAGAGTAATTTATAATTATATAACAGCTAAATTTATTTACATGTGCATTATTATGTACATTGTGTAACAGTCAACAATAACATCAGCAAAATAATAATAATAATAATAATTAATGTTTATAATACCTATAATAATTTATAATAATAACAACAATAACAATAATAATAATTAATAATACAAATGTTTTCTAAAATTAAAAACCCTTCCCATAGTGTACTGTCGTAAAGCATAAATTACAGTTAAAGCATAAAAATACAGTTAAAATCATTTATAAAAATAATAATTATTACTATTTTTGCTATTATTATTATCAAGTAAATCTTTACCCCCAAAAAGCGTGCACTAATACAGTGCTGTGACAAAGTATTTGCCCCCTTCCCAATTCCTTCTACTTTTGTTAATTTGTCACATTTAAATGTTTC
>JAOVVH010000015.1:7492297-7512357 GCA_028566435.1 Scorpiodoras heckelii
CTGTAATTGTAGAAGTACAAAGTGCAGCTATATAGGAAGTGGAACTGAGAACATGGCCAATGAATGTAGAATAAAGGGGGCGGTCATAAGGTTATGCCTGACTGGGGTATATTTATATCATTCATTTAAGGACTAAATCACTCTTAGTCATCCTGTTATCGGAAAATAATCAACAACTGGGTGGTGTGATGAAGTTGAATTACTGTTACCAGTTAACTGTACATCAATTTGCTAACGTTTAATCGTTTTAATTATTTCAATAGAAACTTTCCTACTTTTTCTCCATTATAGCAGCAATAAACAGTCAGTCTTCACCAGCTTCTCTTTTTTTCCTTCTCAAGAAGTTAATAAATCACAAAAAAAAGATTTCGGAAACTTCGGCAAAGTTACAGCTTTACCTCTGACTGTTTCAAAGCACTGGAGACTCCTTCCTTCCATACATACAATATAAACACCTCCTTATGGAAAAATTCAACACGTCAACGATTATCAGTGATGTTTTTAGCAGGTTCTTGTGGAGCGTCAGCTTTACGAGTCCCTGTGAATGAGCTGTTCCTATAGAAACGCTATAAGAACGAGTGCTTTAATGTAAACCTGCTTGGATGTACAGTAATTACACTATGTTGTGTTTATCCAAGTGTGAAAACTGGACATGTGTGAATACGTGCAATGATAAAGTAAAATAATTATTGTAGATGTATCAAGCTTTTAAGTGATGTAAGAGACGGATACATGAAGAGTGAGAGATGTGAGGAATGGTGTAGCGTCCTAAAAGGTGTGTGTTTATCAAGTTGCTATGGCAGCACATAACCATGTTCTTTCATGCCCATAATTAGGGCGCATAAAATTGGCTGAAATACAGGATGTAACAGTACATACCAAAAAAGAAAAAAAAAAACTACCTAACTACCTGGCTACCTAACTCAGAGCTTACCACAATGAATTATTTTTCTTTCTTCTTTCTTTTTAAATAAAAAAAAAAATCTCCAGTTATCTTTTAAATGCTTTGGATATTAAAATAAAATGTAAAATGCCTGCTATTAAGCTATTAATGTCATTCTATATTGTAGTAAATGCATGTGCTAAAAAGAATTGCACAAAAAACATTTTCAAATAATTATGCTTGACATGTTTTACTAAATATGTAATAATAAAAATAAAAAAAGATGTAAATTTAAAAAACAGCAGAAAATGCAATAAGACATATAATAAGACAAATTCATTCTTTTATTAAAATATCAGAATAAAAAAAGTCATCTTAACTAACTCAGAGCTTACCATAATGAATTATTCTCATTTCTTTAGTCAGTTTTGAAAATAAAAAAAATCCTCAGTTATCTTTTAAATAAATTTTAAATAAATGTAAAAACATTTTAAATAATTATGCTTTATAGCTTTTAAAGTTCATAAATAAAAAATAAAAATATAAATAAAAAAGACCCAAAATGATCAGTGAATATAATAAGACAAATTTATTCTTTTATTAAAATCTCAGAATAAAAAAGTCATCTTAACTAACTCAAAGCTTACTATAATTAATTATTCTCATTTATTTATCTTTTAAATAAATTTTAAATAAAATTAAAAACATTGTTTGAAAAGCATTGTTTAAAAACATTTTAAATAATTACACTTTACATTTTTTAAAATTCATAAATAAAAAATAAAAATAAAGTAAATATAATAAGACATTCATTCTTTCATTAAAATCTCAGAATTAAAAAAAAAAGTTTCTCTACATGCTTTCACTTGAGATATTGTTGTATGTGTTCATTTGTGTGTGTGTGTGTGTGTGTGTGTGTGTGTGTGTGTGTGTGTGTGTGTGTGTGTGTAAATAGTTTTTTTTGTATTATTTCAATATTAATAACATGCACATTATTCATATATTAATGTAATTTGGATCCTTAGCTGGAGTTTAATTTGTCCAATTAAACCTATTTATAGCCATTTGCAAATTTGTAATTGGCAGATTTAAGAAATAATTTTTAAGAAATAAAGTGAATATAGTGAATATAATATGACAAGTTTTATCTTTCTTGCATAATAAGAAATATACAGTACATTTTTCTATATGCTTGTTATGGTATGATTGTGTGTGTGTGTGTGTGTGTGTGTGTGTGTGTTTCCATCTCCTAATTGGTCTTTGGGGAAAGGTGAGCAGGTTAACGAGGACGTTAATGTACGAGTTTACATTAAAAAGACCTCCAGGCTTCCTGTTGGGAACTGTTTGCTCCTCGTGGACCGTTCCTCATCTCCTGTCCTGATAAAACCGCAGCTTCTTCAGTCTCCACTCCTCACCAACGAGACCTGATTTTAATGAAGTGCGCCCCACGCCGAAGTGACCAGTATGCAAAACGCATGCCTTTTCATGTACACATGCAACACACAGAATAAATATTGCACGTGCGCTCATGTTGTGTCTTCGGGCTTGGGTGAAGAAAAAAACTGCTTTTTCTCCATAAAAGCACAGCGACTATTAATAAATGCTGGAGAGCTGTTAAGGCAGAGATGAGAGATCTATTAGAGAGTGTTTGTTTACTGTATGTACTAAAGGATCAAAGAGATTCTGGACCATGGGGTTTTTTTCCCCCTCAAAGCAGTGATTGAGATGTTATTAATGGGCACCATAATGGACCGAAGAGAAAAATCTGGAAAAACACAAGCATAATGACACACACTCAGCACCCGGGGCTTAATCAGCAGAAATAAAGCACCAGGGCTTAAGGGCATTTGAGGAAAACACAATCTCTTAGAAATATTGTCAGAAAAAGGAAATATTTTTCCAAATATTTCCCCAAAACTAATTTTTCACAATATATTCCCCAAAATTGCAGTGTTTAATTCCTCTTCTACATCTTTAGCTTGGCAGTGATTAAATTTTTTATCATTTTAATCCATTTTGGTTACATTAAATGTTCTGTAACATTATCAAAACAGCAGCTCTATCAGTTGGTCCCTGTCACCGGTCTCTATTTTTCCTCTCTTGACCATTGACGGATTACTGACCGGGAATACTGGACACGTCCGCAGGGACCCTGGCCACCAGCGGGCCCTCAACCAACACAACAACTATCAAAACTGAGCAAACAAAGAGCCAATGAATGTAGAGTCAATAGAATCTGAAATAAATTTGGAAATAATATTAGTCTGAATTTTAACCAGTGAGCATTCAGTTTGGTCTGAAGTGGATAACTTGGACTGTCGGTAGTTAAAAAGAAAATCATGCATAGTCCTAGACACACACTAAGCTTAGCCGGTGAACTGATTATTTTCAGATGATTTATTAAGGATGAACAGGATAGATCACTATTTTGCTAAATTGCTAAAGAGTTACAGACTTCAGCCAACGTTCCCAATGTGTACGTTGCTCTTCGTCTTTTCCTGACACGTCCCGTCACTAACTGTGAAGGAGAACGTTTGTTTTCTCTACAAATGAACTCCGACGACTCGGTACGCCGTCACTGCTGCCCACTGAGTTAGAGCTTTAAAGACTTTAAAGCTTTGGACTTTGATGATTTGGTGGATGAGGAGAAAAGCAAGAAAGAAGCCCATCACTTATGAAGAGATTGCCTTCTATATCCTTCCTGAGGCTACTCAGGTGTGTAATGCAGTAATGCATACGCTTTTTGCACAAGATGCATGTGTTGTGTTCGGGCAGCAGAGTACGGTGTTCAGGTCTCCTTGCTTTTGGTTGTGTTCATTAATCTGTCCCTGCACTTTACATGAAAAAAGCAGCTTGTCATGTTATAGAGAAATTGCAAGGCATACACTCCTCTGTCATGAGGACCTTGCTGGCGTTGACACTGGAGACTCCTTCCAGAAAATGTCACCATATTAATGTTTATGCAAGCATTTATTTCTACACGTGTTGTTATTAAAGAATGAATAACTTTTTAGAAGGAACACATCAGTGTAAACCTGTGATCTCTGACTCCTGCTTATTATTAATCAATCAATCAATCAATCAATCAATCAATCAATCAATAATTTTTAAAAATTTTTGTTTATTTATTTGTTTATTTTTTACTAGCTAGAGTACATTTATAATTTTGCACATGTTTAGAGTCTGCTATTTTTTAATTTGTGCACAGTATTTTTTAGCTACTAGCTGATTCTCAATCTGCGTTCTTGTCTGTACTTGTGTTCCTGTGTACTTGAGAAACATCACCAGTCACAGCCTGAGTACCGTTCAATTCAATTCAATTCAATTCAATTCAATTCAATTCAATTCAATTTATTTATAAAGCACATTTAAAACCGCAGCTAATGAAAGTGCTGTACAGAGGATATATCAAATAACAAATAACAAATAACAGAATCAGGGCAGCAGAATAGAAATAAAAGAACATATTAAAAAATAAGAAATGAATAAATAGTAAGAGGAATAGAAGGAATAAAAAGATCACCAGGTCAACCACCTTCATAAGCCAAAGAGAAAAGGTAGGTCTTAAGGCGGGTTTTGAATTCCTCTATGGATGTTAACAACCTAATATCCAGGGGTGATGAATTCCACAGTCTGGGAGCAGCAACAGAAAAAGCATTAATTTATGCTTTAAATGAGACTGTGGAACAGTGAACAATGATTTGTTAGCAGAACGAAGTGTCCTTTGTGCCTTGTAAGGACATAACATGTCACTGATGTACAGTGGTGCGACACCATGAAGAGCTTAAAAACAAAAAATAAAGCTTTAAATTGGACACAAGCTGCAAACAATTGAACGAGCTGCAAATGTGCCAAAGAGGACTGACACACTCCCATGTAAAGGGAGTTACAGTAATCAAGTCATGATGTAATAAAAGTGTGTTTGACTTTCTCAAGGTGCTTACATGATAAAATGGATCTCAGCTTGGCAAGGTGTCTTAACTGATAAAAGCTTAATGACAAACCAAAGATGACTACCTCAGACTTGCTTTCATTAAGCTGAAGGAAGTTATTTGTTAACCACTGCCTAACTTCCTTCATACATTCAGAGAACCTATACAAAGAATGTTTAAGGTTTTAGGGGAAGATATAGCTGGGTATCATCTGTGCAGCAATGGTAAGAGATTTCATATTTCTGAAAAGATTTTCCCAGGGGGGCCAAATATAATGGAAAACGAACAGGACCCAGGATCGAGTCTTGTGGTAGACCATAGATGATGGGAGCAAATGTAGAAGTCCATTTATCCAATTGATCAGCGAACGAGGGGTCTTTCAGGTAAGAACAAAACCAAGAGCTTTCCCTTGTATTCCAGCAAAGGAGTTATGCATCTAGCCAAGTACAGTGTAAATCCCCGGATGTGTTCTTGCTCCGCCCATATTATCAAGGATGCATCGGGAGGTGACTTGTCTGGACTTGGGACAGTCAGATATCTGAAGTTTTTTAGGCGAGAATGTTGTTATTTAGACTGGTTAATTTATCAAGAAAGAGGCCCTGTGAAAATTTGCTCCCACGTTTTCTGAGATGTGTGGTCACACTAGCAGGGGACATCATGTACATCAAGTACGTTGCTGTTCCAAGTGCAGAATGACCGTACAGCATCCTTCCATCCTCGGGAGTCTGTACCAGTGAGTCAAACTTACCAAGTCTGTACTACCAAGAGAAATGAGAAATGTCTACTGATGCTCTTAGCACTATAGCAATTTTTATGCAGATGACAACACAACTTATAAAAAATAATACAAAAAAATTCTGACCAATCAGAATCCACGTTCCAACCAGCAATAACGTCTATCTTTAGCAGTCAAGGCAACGCGTTCTCAAACTGTTCCTCAGACATCAGTAAGGGAATTGAAATAGTGTCTGTAACTGATAATGACATAACTCTTATTCTCCATCTCACTCTCTACTCTCACCACCAAAAATACCCCAATTAGACCATGCTAATGCCCGTATTCCCTGGACATGACTAGCGCTGGAGGTCTGACTCCAGCCAATTAAGGTGTTAATCAGACCCTAGGTAATAAAGTTTTGCACTTTCCTATACACACAAAATGAAGGTAGAGTCCTGGTCTCAGGATGAGAGCGAGGTGAGTCTGAGCGAGAGGTACGAGAGGACACGGAGTTTCACCTTGGAGCACTGAGCCAGTAAGAGCAAAAATCCTTTAAGGATGTGAAAGTGTGTGTACGTGCCAGATGTTATGAGGAATTCAGTATAGTTATCAGGATTATTATGGATTAAAACACAACACATTTAAATTGCCTTGCTCTCTTTTTAAAACGCTCCCCTTAAAATTTAAGGTCATCCACTGACAGACATTCCATTCAAGCATGTCATGAACTGTAAAAAATTGTCTTTTTACAGTCTTTCAACAGTAAAATAGCTAAGCTGTGGCCTTGTGTTTAAGGAAACAACCTTAATCCCCAGGAAGAACACGACTGAAACGCCACTGAGTAAAGTACACGAACGTCATCTGCCTTCTGTGGTTTCACTTTACTTAAGTTTTCTTTTTTATTTGTTTTCTTTTTCTTTTACTTTTTTTTTTTTTTAACCTTTTTATATGTTAACTATGGCAAAAAAAACCCACTTTTTTTTTTTTTTTACAAACATTTCCTTCTGCCCCTGCTGCCAGAAAATTGTCATTTTTAAAATGGTTTTTATAGTTTATTTATTTATTTATTATTATTTTTTACAGCATATGTTAAAAGTAATTACTATTTATTTTTACAAACATTTCCTGCTGCCCCTGCTGCCAGAAAATTGTCATTTTCTAAATAGTTTTTATAATGTATTTATTTATTAAAAACCTTTTTTTACAGCATATATTAAAGGTAATAACTGTTTTTTTTAAACAAACATTTCCTGGTGTCCCTACTGCCAGAAAAGTACCTTTTTACATTTTATTTTTTAAATTTGTTTTATTTTTTTATTACAGGGTAAGGTAAAGATAATTACTGTTATTTTTCTGTTTAACTTACTATATATATATATATATTTTTTTTTTTTTTACAATGTATGGTAAAGGTAATTATTATTATTTTTTTACAAACATCTTCTGGTGCCCCTGTGGCCAGAAAATGCAAATTTTTTATTCTTTTTTTTTTATACCCAAAATGAATATTATAAATGGAACATTTTAGCTTGGAGGAAGAAGGTTGTTCAGATCACCTCTTCATGGCTCCTCCATCATGACAATGCACCAAGGCACACTTCACACTTAACACACTTCAACATTCCACCCTATAACCACTTCGACACAGAATGAGCCACGTTCTCATTACTTTCTGGACAGAAATCTGAAGACTTAATGTATGTAATGTACATAAATGCCATTTAAATAAATTGTACGTGAATTGGAGAAGAGGCAGAGACCTCACATGTTTACATGTGTATGTTTGTGCGTGTGTGTGTGTGTGTGTGTGTGCCTGTGTGTGTTAATGTGATATGATAGAGACCGTGTGGTCGCCGGTGTCTGTTCTTCCTCACCCCTCCATAACAACACACCGAGACCTTCCCTGTTTAATTAATGCCATGAGAATATTCATCCTGACCAAATCAGTTCAGCCAGAGAGAGCCGGTTTTTGTCGCTCCCTCGCCAACATGAAGCAGAAAACGAGCCGGATGCTATTATTATTGCTATTATTAACATTACTAGGATTGGGGCCTAGCGTTCCCTGCTGACTCCAGCTAATTCTAATTAAGACTAATTAACAGCTCGTTTATGAGAAGACCTGCCATAGCTATGCAAACATCCTGCACGGCTACGGCTTGCATGATAATGACCTCTGTCCTGCCTGTTAAATTAAGACCTGCTCCTTAGCAATTAGGAGCACCTGACACACCAGTGCCCTCTGCATGTGTGTGTGTGTGTGTGTGTGTGTGTTTAAGCACAAGGAATGGGATCGAGATATTTATTTAACCTTCTACAATTAATCCCAGGATCCCCTAACGTGCAAAATCCACTCTACCTGACGGATAACGTCTCAGTTCTGAACAGCGTAGAGCTGTCTGCTTCAACGTGGCACTGTTTTATGAAATTATATTTTATATTTAGTTTTATTATGCTATATTTTAATGAAAATGAATCGCTCTACATCAGCATCTGAGATTTAGTTGCAGTCAGTAATGAAATTCCTGAGTTGCCTACATTACCCAGAATGCCACGCTGACCCAGTGCCTGTGGGATTTAACCTTCACTTCTTCACATCTCTATCTGAAGGGAGCAATGCAGCGGCGCTTTACTCCTCTCTCACATCTCTCACGCTCAGACAGCTCATCGTCTCATAACTGACCTGAGCTTAACTCAATAGGTACAACTTTACCTGCATTGCATTCTGGGATTTTGAGGCCAAAGTTTGCACTTCTACGTCTACTTCTACTTTTGTGCTTGATTTCTCATCAACACGTCATCTCTGAAAAATGTTAAGTAAGAAAAGAAGCTCTTGCTGCATAATTGTTCAGCAATCGATTATGTTTGTGATTTTTTTTTTAACTCCTCACAGGAATAATGATAATACAACACCAACCATGAAAATAACCCCCGAGTCACTAAACCCATCGCAGATATTTCAATTTCAATCATTCCTTTAATAAAGTATTGCATCCAGATAAACACCAAACTCAACCAACTGTGTCCTTGCATGAAAATCTTTCCCACATAGTAAATCCTTTGACTTATTTTTTTTTCTAATGGCGCACATTAGCCCACAGCTATTCCAGTCCTGATGATGTCATCGTCTCAGAGCTGCCCTTGTTGACTCAGGCCACTTCCGGCGCAGACGTTATTATTCTCCCTCGCTCCTTTTCTCAAGCACTGCAACTAAAGGCATTATCCCAGGATAATAATAATCATAATAATAATGTTGATGATGATGATGATGATGATGATGATGATGATGATGGTGATGGTGATAAAATACACAGGAGTCCGACAAATGCAAGAAATACTGTACGACTGCTTACAATAGTGGCGCCGGGTTCCACGGCTCTTTTCTCGAGCCGCTAATAAAACAGTTTGACTATTAATAGCAGGCGTAAGGGTTCACGCTCACGCCTTCATTACACATGAGTAAATCTCCAGGATCTGATTTTACACGTCTGTCAGGAGACTATAAACCTTTCCTTAGACCCTTGACCCACGTTTGTTTACAAATGTTTACAAAAGAAATTGTTTGTCTAGAAATGCTTTGTAACTGTCAATCAAAAAATGCTTTGATGTCACACAATTAATCACATGATTATCATGCCTAAATAAAATAATAATAATAAAAAAAAACCCATGATTGGATAAATCACCATTACACACATCATCAGATATGGATTTAAGTGTATTATTTAAATAGTAAGTGTGTTTAAATATTAATTTTAATTATAAACTGCACAACATTAATATTGTACCATTATAAATATTTATATTATATATAATGAAAGTGAAACACCTGGTTTTAGACCACAATAATTTATTAGTATTGTGTAGGGCCTCCTTTTGTGGCCAATACAGCGTCAATTCGTCTTGTAAATGACATATACAAGTCCTGCACAGTGGTCTAGTATATATATTAATAATGAATATTATCTTTATGTTAATTACATTTTACATTAAATCAAAATAATAAATTAAATATTTAATATTATTTTAATTAAACATTAATTAAATAGATATTATTAATTAATATTTATAATTCATTTTCATTAAAGTGTAACAACTAAATGGGCAAAAAAGGTCATATTTTATTTATTTATATATTTGCAATATATTCAAAGTGTAACAGAAGTTGTGTTTTAACTTGATTTATGAACTTAAGTCCAAAAAGAGAATATAATCGTTGCTCAGAATCGTATTAAAATAAAATCCAGCCTAGAGAGTAGAATATTGAGCCTTTCTGGCATTTTTCTTGTTGTAGAATCAGCTGTAATAATGCGGGTGACATTTGTTTTATTGTTGTGTGTTGTGTTGTTGTTGTTGTTGTGTTTGTTGTTGTGTTTGTGTTTCATTCCTCTTCTCCTCCTCTCGCTCTGGTTCTGATATTGCCGTTTGTTCCCTGGTGCTTTTCCTTCTAAATATCAAACAGAGAAGTGTGGAGAAGAAACGGCTTTCAGGAAAGTGCAACAAGGGTTCGACTTCCCGGCATCTCCAGACGTGCGGGACGTCTCCAGTTTAATGTCAGGACAAAATTTTATGAGTAACGTCAACTGGGTAATATCACTTCATAAGAATATATAGCTTTAGGCAATGATATTATCTGTTTGCGTACCTGTTTAGTGCTCAAGCTATTCATATCTGTTTTTATATTCTGATTAAAAGTCAAAATCGGAAGTCAAAAGTGTAAAATAGTTTTTTTTGTGTTTTGTTTTGTCTGGTTTTTAATGTTAACTGCATGCCCACAATGACCTAGAGACACTGGAAAACTCCCCATTGTACTGTTGGGCCCTTGAGCAAGGCCCTTAACCCTCTCATCTCCAGACTCTGTGCTCTGATCCCAACTTACTAACAAGCTGGGATATGCAGAAGAAAAGAACATCACTGTTCAGTACTACAGTTCAGTACTGTGTAAAAATTTTTTTGTTATTGATGTTCTTTTGAGTTCTGCATTATTGAGTCAGTACAAAAGAGTTTATATTCCCAAATGTTACTTTTCCAACAAAA
Organism: Scorpiodoras heckelii; assembly: GCA_028566435.1. NCBI lineage: Eukaryota > Metazoa > Chordata > Actinopteri > Siluriformes > Doradidae > Scorpiodoras > Scorpiodoras heckelii. The sequence goes on from JAOVVH010000015.1 coordinate 7,502,865, forward strand.
ATGAAAATGTTACAAAAAAAAAATTTTGTATGTCAGTAACGAAAGCAACACATTACATAACAGAGCACTTTTCAGACAGAAAACATAACGAATGTTATGCTACTGGGTTTTACTGCAAAAAAAAAGAAGTAACTGTGACAGTCAAAGTCTCCAGAAGAGCTGTGGCAGATTCTCCAAGACACTCAGTAAAACTTACAGCTAATTACTGTACAGTACGATGCAGAAGTCTTAGGCACATGTAAAGACTCGCTGTAAAGCAAAGACGCCTTTAATGTTATAATAATGAAGATGTTTCTACAGAAAAGAAAACACTATAAAGTGCAGTAAACAGTAATAAATTAAAGGAAGTCCATATTCGGTGTCTTTTCCTTAAACACCTTCCCAGGTGTTTCACAATGTGTGCAGTTTTATAAGTAAATTAGCTTTTAAAAGGCTTCTTCACATATTTACAACTCTGCTGCAAGTTACAATAAGATCTTTTAATTTGCATTTCATTATAAAGTTCACCTGATTTTCTGAGATCTGTCATTTTCAGAAACACTGCATAACAATCATTAAAGAAGACAGATACTCCATCTTTTTTTTCATATCTGTATTTGTATTCGTTCAGGATGCTCCATCTGTTCAATCCGAATAATGTCCATGATTTCATTTAACCCTCTGGTTTATAAGCACTTCATGATGATTGACAGAATTACAATGGGGACAAAAGTTGAAACTGAGAGTTACTCCTAACCCCGTAGTTCTTTGCTAAGTCTCAGGGCGACGTCTTTAAAACACAACGTGCCTCATAGTTCTGTACCAGGGCCTTCGTGCTGGATCGTTCTCCATGCGATGTTCTAGGAGCTGGTCTGACTTTAGGGCAGCTCAGCTGTAATGTATGACCAGATGTCCACAGATTTGATCCCTGCTGCACTTACACACTCCCTAATCCCTTCTTGACACTTGCTGTTGGTGGAGAACACATCTCCGTACGTCAGTCTGCTCTGTAACCCTGGAAATTAATGGCTCTTGGTGGTTGTTGGATCTGGCGCGCAAAGACATGTCCAGAAAACAGTGGAAATTAGGAGCCAAGGACGTCAGACCTGTCACTCAAACCTCCTGATGACCTTTACTCAAGCTCCGACTTTTCCTGCTTTTAACAGCGGCACGAGAAAGAGCTCTAATTGGGATCTAATCTATTTTTTTCCTGGCTCAGGTAGTGACGGGTCTGTCAGCGCAACGGCCTGCAACGAACTAACCTCATCCTCACATCCTGGCATATAACCATCCCATTACTGAGATACAGATAGAGCTTTATGTAGAACTTTATGTTTTAGTGTTGAACTTTCAGCTCTTTCTGAAGGACTTGGATTTTATCCTAATTTTAACCTAAGTATAGAATTTAAAGTAATTTTACAATGATCCAATTCATGCAATCTATGTCTGAGTTATTAGCATTATATATTAAAACATACAGTCACTTCCTGTTCTCACTTACATTATAATACCAATAAAAGTCATTTCCTTGTCTGTGTTTTGCTCCCTTTTGATGATAATAAGACTGAAAACCCTACAGCTTGTTGTCTTTTGTCTTTTACTGCTTTACCGGTGACTGTTACAAAGCACTGAAAATTCAGACTCCTTCGAAAAATGTAAAATAAACAGATCTTTTCTTCTGTCTCTTTCTTCTTCAATTCCCAAATGATTAAAAAGTATAATTAAAAGAAGTTTGTCATTGAAAACACTGAAATCTTTGACCTTTTTGCAGTTAAATAAAGCTTCACGTGAATTCACAAATTATAGATTTCAATTTTTATTTCTTTATTTTATTTTTATTTATTTTCAGTTTGCATATTTAGAAATTGTTCCAACTTTTCTGGAAATGGAGTTTGTACTATCTAACGAGTGTTTTCAAAAATGTGGATAGTTTTTATTTTGTAAATTCCCCAGGATACCGAGAAAGCAGATACTTTTTGCATTTCAAGTGCTCAATATGTGAAAAAAGAGCTCATAGTGCTCTTTTTCAAAAGGCGTACTGGTAGAGGTTAGCTTGGATGACATTTCGCGTATTTAGAAGATGCTGCAGATATTTTCTGGGTTGTTGTGTTTGTAAAAGACTGTAATGGGATAGTGGGCTGGGTTTAGGAGACGTAACTGGGTTTAGGAGTCTGGGTTTGATTTCTGCTCACAATTCTGTCAAACCATGTGTAACAGAAACAGTGTTTATAAGTTTAAAAGTAAGCATTTTAACTAGTTTCAGTAGATTAACACAGTGTGCGTATTTCAGTGTAAATCATTTACGTTGGTCGGATAACTGTGACGATTTCCCACCGCTGTATGATGGAGCGTGTGGGAAGTGAAAAAACGTTTCGCCAAAACAAAATGCGGGTTTCAGCTCAGCGCGGGAATCAAGAGCAAATTCCTTCACTTCAAATACGTTTTACAATTCCTATGAAGATGTGTATAGTATATATATAAATTATTCATAACCTGTGACAATGCATTCATAAGGCATTATAATATAATTATTGATAATGCAAATTTTCTAGTAGCCTTTATAATCCATCTATAAACTGTTAACAGAAGGCATTCAAAGTGTTTATATGACATGATATCAACATACGTACACAATAAGTGCATTACGTTTAGTCTTAGAGGAGTCATGGTGTAATATACAAAGGGTCTTATTTTGGTTTTCATGATTTAATGTATTACAAACAGACCGTATCACATATTATCAATTCATAATGCATAATCAAGTGTAATGCATTTTCAGCTAATGCATAAATGCTGACTATTTGCGTACCTTATGACTGCTTTATAATATGATACGAGTATGTTAATTAGTCAGTGTAAAACATACCATCTTTGAAAGTGTAAAAAAAAGTTTTCCTGCTCTGTAATTTGTCTGATTCTCATACAGGTGGATAAAAATGCTCTGCTGCATGAAAGACTCATTTCCTGTTTGTAAACAGGTTATGACCAGCTTCCTGACTCTTCAGGGAGGAAGCGGAGACATAGCAGGAAGCTGCAAAGCCGTGCCGGTTCCTGATGGATGTTTTAGACATATTATAAGTACGTAAGGATTAGCAACACAGAAAGTGACTACTTATAGATAGTTGGTAACATAAAGTGTATTAGTAAGGTGTTCTGGACCACGCCGAGACACCAAAACATCATTAACATAACACCTTGGTACAGATTCTACACGTTACTGAGCGATGTGATGACAGTGGCTGAGAACATGTCTAACATGTCACTCTAGCGCTGGACTGGACTGCCGTAGGGCGTCTGTGAAACTACGGCATATGATTTACATGATTTTCGTCCTCGTCGGTGAGTCTCTGGGGCCTGTGGATGGGGCGGAGTCTGAGATCTGATGCCACGCCCATCAGGAAAGAACTGTTTCATCACTGGATAAAAGGGAGCCAGAAGTACTGCATCATTTGTAGACTGTTAGTCCAGGTCAGGAATACAAGGACCAAAGTTTATCTTACACCTCAGTGCTGCTGTGCTCTGATTGGTCAGACGGTGATTAATTTTCTATAACAGCAGCTCGGACAGTAGTGAAGCAGCAAATCACATACAGGTTTAAGTTAATGCATTCGTTCTAATATGCTATAGTAACAACGTAGACAGAGATTTGCATGTCGATTAAATGGATTAAGAATTTGTAGATATGGTGAAGATTTCCATAAGAAGACGTTAATTTGTTAATTTTGAAAATTTGTGCAAGGCGTCTCCAGTGTCAGCGGTTTGTAAAGCCGTAACTTTTAAGTTTTCCAGGACAGACAACGAACTTATTTTTTTGCACGAACCTTCCACAACATCCAGTGTAGCTCTAAATGGATGACTTTTGGATCGGCTGCTTTGAGAAAATCATTAACGTCGAGCTGGTTACGTATCGTATCTTATCTTAGGCCCTGGAGTAGCGAGTAAGACACAGGATCACTTGTTACTCTTCAACACCTGAAGCAGTTATTCATCTCTCATTTCCTGACCTCCACTGTTTCCAGTCCGGGCCTCTCCAGCCACAGATCAAGCCAAGGCTCATACTGAGGTTATTATGGTTATTATAATCAAGCAATCATGCTGGATTGACACGGCTAGTCTCACAGCTGAACAGACGAGGCGGCTGAGGATTAGCGGCAGCTCTGCGGCTGCACTGGTGGATTAATTGCATTGCGCCGGGCGCTGATCGCACCGCCGTGGCCTTCCTTATCCCTCAGTGTGGAGCGGACCAGCCCAGGGATTATTGGACAGGCAGGAAAAGGGGCACCTCATCGCTGAAGCAGCATGGATGTGAATCGTAGCTGCGATTCTCATCAATCAGTAAAATTAGGGTGTAATAGATTTAGACGGTGGATTTAAAGTCAATTAATTTAGAATAGGAAAGAACTGTATGTGCATATATATATATATATATATGTGTAATAGTGAGAGAGAGAGAGAGAGAGAGAGAGAGAGGGAGAGAGAGAGAGAGACAGATACCTCCTTCAGGTGACATGTTGGAAATATGACTTTGTCGAAACCAAGAAGACCCCAAGCCCCAAATGATGCAACTGGATCTGTCTGTCTTTAATTGTCTTTATTTGTATAAGTGCATTTCTCTTTCAGTCAGGAACGGAGTGAAATTTCATCCAGCCACAACATATGATAGACAAATCATCAAGTCATTTAACTCCTAGTGTATCATACGATGACACTGGAACAGCTGTCGCGAAGTGTCCAGAAAACCAGGCACAAAAAAATTACTTTACTGAGTCTGAGTAATAATATAGACAAAGAAATGAACAAACAATGATTGTGTCATCGTTTACAGTGTTCTCTTGATAGAAAACAAGGCACATTAAATTTATTGTTTATAAATGCCTAAAGCTAGCACATTGTAATCAGTTAGTAGTAGTAGTAGTAGTAAAACAATAATAATAATATTAATAATAATAATAATAATAATAATAATAATAATAATAATAATAATAATTCCATTTAAATGATAAAAAATCACAAAACCAGTAACAAATTGTAAATATTTACGACTACAAAATGGATTTCTTTTTTTGATTGAATGAAACTGGACCGAAGACCTTGTGCGTATTAGGGCAAAAACATTAACTCAATATCATAAAAAGATCTAATAAAGCAAAGCAAAAATAGTAATAATCACAACTGAATACTACAGGCTAACATTATTAGCCCAGGACTGTGCTACTAAGCAATTACGGTGTCCAAGCACTAAGTGATGGACTGTCCTTTTATTTTTTTCCTTTCATATTTGGACTAAGAATCAGTGCATGTGTAAAATTGTGCAGCGAGTGTAAACAGGAACATGAGAAGATGTACAGGAAAAGAAAAGTGCATCACGGTCGCCCAGCTCACGGTATTTCGTACAATCGTTCAGGGGTGTACGACTGTACGATCTCACCGTACAAACGGTACAAATGGCACAGCTCAAAAAGTATAATACATGCACATGCTTGGACAATGGGATGGTGGCACAACAGATCAACGATACGGCAACAAAATGCAACACAGCAGGATATTATTATTGCACGGAAAACAACAATTCTATGGTTGTTAACTACAGTGTCACATGCAGTGGTGTTCACGCTGACAAACAAATTCTGCTCAAAATTTACCCAAGGATGCCAGAACAGGCAAAAATCGGACGCCGATTTTACAGTGTTTAAGGAGTCCAGGCACTCTCTGATGAACTTTGTGGATGTTGAAGTTATGACTTTTTATTTGGTTCCATAAAGACTCAAATGATGGACATTTTAATTTTGTAAAGAGGGATGCTTTCAATCACACAAGGAGGAGTTCTTATCACAGATGAACCGCTGGTATTAGCTTCAGTACTTGACCTGCTACCTCGTGCCTACAACCGAATCACAGCCGTGCTGATATTCAGTGATAACAGGACTCCCTTTCATGTGATATCGCGTCATACGTTTAACAAAACGCATTATACAACAGCAAGTTCAAACTGAGCGATCTGATTGGACGAGAGACATTTCCTGAGTGCTGATATTAGAGTATAACAGCACTGAGACTTTTAACTCTACATGTATCACTCCGCCGAACAGAACAGGTGTGCTCTATTAACCCTTAATTAATCGTTAATACATTAACGATCGTTAACTTTGCACTGCAAAGATGAACGTACAGCATTTCCACAAATAACATTTGAGTAACATTTAAATGTACTGAATTACATTTATTACATTTATTATTCATTTATTTCTGCAGTAACGCGAAGAGCAAGCTAGCATGGAGGAAAATGTTTATGCGTTGCTTGGCGACAGTCTAATCCGAGTCCAGGTGCAGAAGTTTCTGTTGGCAGAGCTAAATACAGTAAATGATTAATTAAACAAATCATGATCTGTTGTTGTGTAATACTGTTAAATAATTTACGGTGCTTGTAGAACTGGTGTATAAAACAGTGACCGAATCACTGACCGAATCACAGCCGTGCTGATACTGAGCGATAACCGCACTTCCCTCTGGTGTGACAATACTGACTGACTGGCGAACTTTAACATGTGGCCTCAAACCCACCTTCCAAGTTTGGTGACAAGATATAGCTGGATATCTGTATGAGGCCATACATGAAGTTCTGGTAACACTTCATACGAATCCTGTATTCATAGTACATTAAAAGGCACATATAACATCTTATAATGACTGACATAAGTCTGTATAGCTACATACATAACACTTAAAGTAAGAGTGATAAGACTTCATAAATTTCATAATGCATTATAATATCCATTCATAAGAACATTACACACAGTAATGTTGTAATGCACTATAACACAGGATTGGTATAATTCATGTATTATGTGTTGTAATGCATTATAACAAACAGCTTTAACTTCTCAGTTAACTTAAGTATTTATAAAAGCATATAACACACAATAGATTATTTAAATATAGTGGATATTTCATTGAAACACACTTCGCTTAAAGCCAGTAAAGAGCACTTATAATGCTCCGTAAGGCATTATACTGTATATTACAAAAACCTTAAAGCCTGTAATGATCCGGTATAATGCTCTATTATGCGTTATGTGCTTTTATGAATACTTAATCTGAGAAGTAAAAGCTGTCATGCTTTTTGAAACATGTCTTTATACAGGTTACTACTTATGAGTAATTATAAAGATTTATAGCAGTCATTATAAGGTGTTATACATGCATTTTAATAAATAATACATGCATTCATAATGCATTATGAATACCGGACTCATAGAAAGTGTTGCCGAAGTTTTAATCTTTGCTACTGAATAGTTCAGAATATCAAATTGTATATAGATTCAAGAGCGATTAAGGGGTCCAAGCACTACGTTACATACTTGCCTTACCTGGACGTTACCACCCTTTGTTTAGTTTCGGCATCTAACACAGTTAAAAGTTAAAATATTTCCAAGTGGTTAGGGTCACAACAATGTCTTTCTGGCACACTCAAGTAAAAATTGTCTGAATTCACGATTAACAGTGTCTCCGTCAGTGATTAGGAGAACTTTCAGACACATCCAAATGTTTTACTCTTAAATAACTGATTTAAATAAATGCAAAGTAACCTTAAAGCATAATAATCTTTGTTTATAAATCTTTGACTTTCAGTAGACACCTGCTCAGTAGACACATCTGTGGTCCTGCTTGAAGTTCTCGCTCCTCACACTCCTCCACCGCTGCGGTCCACCGACACGGGTCCTCTGGAGTCCAGGCCTTCCTCCGCTGTCTTCATCAGGATGGCCAATCGGCTGTCGGAGATCTGTCCCCTCTGTACGGCACTCATCAGCTGAGCCAATCACAAAGCAGATCTAATGAGATGCATCGCTAGTAAAGGAACATTTTTGTCCTTTTGCGTACAGCCCTGTCTGTCGTGTGACACAACATTATCTCACACACACTCCACACACTCCACCGGTGGCCTCTCATTAAGTCTAAATTAAAACAGACAGTGATTTTCCTGCTTTAACACCTGTCCTCTGGTTCCTATCAATTATACTCGTAATCTAATTCATGCTTGGTTACATGCAGACAGAAATCCACATGCGTCGCGCTAATTTACTGCACGCTCATTATTCTAACTGCCAGGAGGACATTTTGGTGCTTTTAATTACTGCTGGCCTGTCAGGACTCGGGTCAGGACGCACCACACGCAGTAGTTAAGTGTCCACACCTTCGTCTCACTCAGCAGGACTTTCTATCAAGCAGCACTTCTTAAACTCAAATAAAAGTGGAACAAAAGACAGTTAAAGAGGGACTTTGAAAGATCTACGAGCTATAAATACAGCAGCGGTAACGCAATCGTTAATTGTGTCTATGTGACTGTTCAAAGCCGACTCCAAGCTCCTCGTCGTACCTGCAGGAACTCGTCCAGTTCCACCTGCCCGTTTTTGTTCAGATCCACCTCGTTGAGGATCTCGTGCAGGGCGTTCTCATCAATCTGAATGCTCAGTTTCTGACGGTAAAATAAATAAATAAATAAATACAATCAGCAATCATAGCAAGACAAGAGACTAAAATATGTTGTGAATTTTGATGTACTTTTATGACAAGTCACGTCATAAAAGACAAATAATACAAATAAGATTGAAAACAAGTCGAGAGGCAAGAACATGTCTTGCCACAATTACCCTTAATAATAATAATAATAATAATAATACTACACTTCAGATGTGAAGGAAGCTATTGATGGAAAACTATTTCAGACATTTGACCTTGCTGTGACCTTGACGCTGCGGTTTGGATCAATTTCAATATCTAATCAGTTCATCTGCTAATTACAATCCTCCTTCCTTACAAATCCTACACCATTCGGTCACGCTAACGATAACGCTAATCTCAGATGGACAGACAGACAGACAGATGCACGGACGTGCAGCCCAGTGACCCTTCTGACTACTGCAGAGCTCTAACACTGGAGACTCCTTCCATAAACATAACATAAACTAAATATCATAAAATATCACTGATTCTGTGAATCCATACTGTATATGCTGTGTCCCTTTGTATGAGCTGTTACCATAGAAACAATAATGCATTCATATAAACCTGTGGTTTGCGGCTGCAATACTGCCAGAGCTGCTGTTATAGGAAACGAATCAACACCTTCGGACCGATCACGTGTGTGGTACGAGCCTCACCTCTAGAACCTGCTGCACATCTAAAGTTGTAATGAAGCCTTTGCTCTCTTTGTCGAATTTGTAGAAGCGCTTCTTATATCTGTAAATCATTACGGAGAATTAGTGCAGGTAATAAACAGACGGAATCACACACACACACACACACACACACACACGCAGCGTACCTGGCCACCTGCTCGGGTGTGAGTGAGATCTCGGACGTCTTGGTGAGCTGTTCAGAGCGAGCCTTGTAGCCCATCTCCTGGTACAGAAACTGTTTCGCTGCCTCCAGTTCCTCCTGCAAAATAAACACACACACACACACACACACACACACACACACACACACACACACACACACACACACACACACACAC
>JAOVVH010000015.1:7621941-7633971 GCA_028566435.1 Scorpiodoras heckelii
AAGATAATCTGACCAATCCTGTTCACTCCTGAAGATAATCTGACCAATCCTGTTCACTCCTGAAGATAATCTGACCAACCCTGTTCATTCCTGAAGATAATCTGACCAATCCTGTTCATTCCTGAAGATAATCTGACCAATCCTGCTCGGTCCCAGAGATAACCTGACCAATCCTGTTCACTCCTGAAGACATTCTGACCAATCCTGTTCATTCCTGAAGATAATCTGACCAATCCTGCTCGGTCCCAGAGATAACCTGACCAATCCTGTTCACTCCTGAAGATATTCTGACCAATCCTGTTCATTCCTGAGGATAATCTGACCAATCCTTTTCACTCCTGAAGATAATCTGACCAATCCTGTTCATTCCTGGAGATAATCTGACCCATCCTGTTCACTCCTGAAGATAATCTGACCAATCCTACTCGGTCCCAGAGATAACCTGACCAATCCTGTTCACTCCTGAAGATAATCTGACCAATCCTGTTCACTCCTGAAGATAGTCTGACCAATCCTGCTCCCTCTAAAAATAAATTAGCAATGAGTGAGCACCAGATACACTCTCCTGTTAATAAACATGGACCTTCAAAATCCTTAATTGTCCCAGAACTGTTTGGTCTTTCCAACATAGCCTAAGTGCTAACTTGTTTCAAGGACAGTCCATAACATTAAAATAAAATTCTGACAACACACCTGACTAGTACACATCTCTCTGACATTGAGTCTGTGAACGTTCTCCTGAAGTAGTCCAAAAAGAGGCAGGTAGAGAGTAGCTAGCCTAGACTGCTGACTCTGCAAAACACACACACACACACACACACACACACACAGGGGTCAAGCTGTGTAATATTATATTCATCATGAGTTTAGTGAGGTAAAATGACCCAACCTTGGAGCCGTAGCGATCGTCAAACGTGTGTTTGATCATCAGGCTCTTCAGAACATTTACGGCGATCTGCTGAATATCTCGAAACTCCTGCACGGCTCCGCCCACCTCGCGCAGCAGGAGCCCGACCAGGAAGTGATTTCTGCAGAAGTCATCGGTCAGGGAGTAGTCGAGCTGTAGGTCTGAGAGAAGGCACGTGAGAATGTGTCTGATTTAATTATGAACGCGTCATTAAAACGTTTTGTGAAGAAAAGCTTGTTTTTCTGTATTGAGGACAATCATTTTTCATATTGAAAGGAAAGTAAATAATTGAAATAATTATAGAACAGACATTAGCACAGGCTCAGGTAAATATTCGTCTATATTTTCAGCCTGAGTGTCTTTACAGGAAGAGAGAGAGAAGTCCAGAGCCAGACAGAAAGCAACTGGCTTTGTATGTAATCTAATTTAACCTTCTGAACCTGATTACCATCAGAAAACGAAGGGCCTGTGATCTGTTCGAATGATCCAGTGATATTTAAGCCTGAAGACTAGATACCTTGAAAGCGCAGGATCCTTCCCTTTCCAAATGGCATGGGCAGGTTGAGAGGGACAAAGTGCTCGTGGTTACACACCACCCTGAGAAACGCAAACTTAAACTCATACAGCGTCTGCAGGAAACACACGGAGAAAAAAATGAATGGAAAGGAAATTTTCTGGAAGAACATAGTATACGAGGACATGTGTGTATTTACTGACATAGTAAAGCTTTCTGCATTTCACATTTTTGGAAGGAGTCTCCAGTGTCAGCGCTAAGTACCAGTCAGACTGTTTTATTCCCTTATTATTATTATTATTATTATTATTATTATTATTATTATTATTATTATTATACTATATGTATTACTTCTGTACCTTGGGATCTCCAGGCACAAAACAGTTGACATAGTTGTTGATCTGCTTGAAGACGAAGCCACGATCCATAAAAGTGAAACAGCGCTGTTGAATAAAAGGCACAAAATAAAATTGATCAGGGAAATGGATTTCTAACACCACTTAGACTGAGCAACTTCTCTAAAGCAAACTGAAACCTTGATGAAGACGGCCAGGCTGTGATTGGCGTTGCGGGCGGCGTCCAGATTGTCTTTGTACTTCTGAGTGATATGGGGCATGAGCATGTTCACCAGAGTCTCGACAGCGTGGTGGAAGGAGGCAGTGAAGCGCTGGTTCCTCGACAACTGAAAAAGAGAGTGTCTTATTTACATGGTAATGATTTACAACACTACACAATGCTGTACCACCGAGACAAGACTGAATTATAACTGGGTATTTATACAGCGTGAATATAAAAAGTGTGTTTAAAGGGGGAAAAACATCCACCCCGACCTTCTGTGTGTAAAAGTAGTATGTTTAGAAATTTTTCTTTAAAAAACTTTAGAAGTTTTAGGTAAAATTATATTAAATATGCAAACTGGTACAGTGGGTAGTGCTGCCACCTCACAGCAAGACAGTCCTGGGTTCGATTCTTAGGTAGGGTGGCCTGGGCCCCCCCATGTGCATGGGCCTCCCCCAGGGGGCCCTGGCCTCCTCTCACAGCCCAAAAACATGTATGTCAGGCAAACTGGAGATACCAAATCCCTTCCCCTCATACCATATGAATATTTAAATATTCATATTGTATCTCATGTAAGGAAATTCTGAACTAGCCACAAAACTTTGTCATTTTTGTTACTAACCAAACAAAGTACTAGCTAGCTAGCAAGTTTAAAACTAAAAACAAAAACAGAAAAGTATTTCATTTTAGAACTGGTGAACTTTAAAAGTGTAAGTCAAAAAAATTCAGTCTAAAAAATGAGAAAATCTACTTTTAAAAGCCACATTTACAGAAACATTTAGCCGTTACATGAAGTAGCAGTGTAACAATTCCACTCACTTTGACTTTGCCGGTTTCTAATAAATGCTGGGCCATGGACTTCACTAAGGCCTCAAAGAAGTACCATGAGTACTGAAACACACACACACACACACACACACACACATAAATCTGACTCACAAATAAACATCACAACCTTTAGGTATGGGTGGGAAAAAAAATCTAATAAAAACAATAGTAAAAATAAACCTTGTGTCAAAATCCTACTCAGTTAAAAATGGAAGTAGCAGGTTATAATTATATAATTAAACCTTTAAAAGATTTTAAAGAAAAAAGTTAATGATTTCAACTAAAATTTTTAATTTAAGGTCATTTTAACAGTTTTTCATGTAGCCATTTTTTTTTATTAATTACAACGAATTAAGCTCAGGCATGAGGCAGGGTTATAAGTATTGTTAGGGGAGGGATTATGGTTAGGCTTAGAGCAGGCTTAGTGGTGGGTTTATGATTAGGGTTAGGTGAGGGATTAGGGGCAGGGTTGGGGCAGGATTATAAGTATGGTTAGAGGTGGGGATGTGGGCAGGGTTACGAGTATGGTTAAAGGAGGGATTACGGTAGGGTTAAGGGTGGGTTATAATTAGATTTGGGGCTGAGTTATGAGTAGGGTTAGAGGAGGTATTATGGGTAGGATTGGGGCAGGGTTATGATTAGGGTTAGGGGCAGGGTTGTGAGTAGGGTTGGGGGTAGGGTTATGAGTAGAGTTAGGGGAGGTATTACAGGTAGGGGTGGTGCGGGGTATGAGTAGGTTTAGGGGTAGGGTAATGGGCAGGGTTGAGGCAGGGTTATGGGTAAGTTTAGGTGAGGGATTATAGGCAGGGTTATGATTAGGGTTAGAGAAGGGATAATGTGAGGGTGATGAGTGGGGTTATGGTAATGTTAGAGGAGGTATTACAGGGAAGGTTGGGGCGGAGTTATGCGTAGGGTTAGAGGAGGTATAATGATTAGGGATGGGTGGTATTTAGGAGTAGGTTTAGCAAAGGGATTATGGTTAGGGTTATGAGCAAGGCTATGGGTAGGGTTAGATGAGGGATTACGGGTAGGGATGGGACAGGGTTATGAAATGGTTTAGGCGAGTGATTATGGCTAGGGTTAGGGGTGGGGTTATGAGTAGATTTAGGGGAGGGATTATGGGTAGGGTTATGGGTGGGGTTATGGGTAGGATTATTGGAGAGATTATGGGTAGGTTTAGGGGAGGGATTATGGGTAGCGTTAGGGATTGAGTTATGGGTGGGATTAGAGAGGGTATTACGGGTGGGATTATGGGAGGAGTTATGGGTAGGGTAAAGGGCTGAGTTATGGGTAGGGTTAAAGAGGGTATTACGGGTAGGATGATAGGTGGGATTATGGGTAGGTATAGGATAGGGATTATGGGTAAGATTAGGGGCGGAGTTATGGGTAGGGTTAGAGAGGGTTTTATGAGTAGGGTTATGGGTGTGGTTATGGGTGGGGTTGGGGCAGAGTTATGTGTAGGGTTAGAGAGGGTATTACGGGTAGGGTTATGGGTGGAGTTAGGGGCGGAGTTATGTGTAGGCTTAGGGGCAGATTTACTAGAGTGTATCTCTTCTTACAACTTTGTTCATATTAATATACATTTGATTCAAAACACTTCACACGTTCATGCTGAACTCTAACACATTTTCATTAAAATCAGGTCCGCTGTATTAATGCCACTCTATTATATCGGAGGAGATGAAAGTATTAGACAGTCACTGTACAAAGATGACAATAAAACTTGGTGTGGATTTGATCGAAAGTTTTATATACGGTTAAACATCAAGCAATAAAGTTATAGTTCAAATTACTAACACTAATATTAGTACTAATATCACAAAATGATACTTGAGTGTAAAAAGAAATTAGACTTATGAGAGTAAGGTTACGTATGACAGTGTTAAAACACGATGGTGTTTGTGCTTGTGTCTGTGTGATGGACGGAGGAGCACCTTGAGGAGTTTGTTGCTGGTGAGGAAATCGGTTGAAGGCTTTAAGATGGCCGTCATGGCTCGGGCCAGCTCCTCATGCACCGTCTTACTGTCTGAGCAGGTTTCCACTTTAAACACATACTGCACACGGAGAAAAAACACATACTGCCACGTTAAATACAACAGAAGAGCGATCAAAGGGCAGCTTGTTCTAAAATGTTGGACTGCTTATGACTGAATCAGGGTGATTTTAAACTTCTAATGAACGTCCTGTGTTCTGGACACAATTTTACCTTGACATAAGATCTCAGGTAGTGTTCGAGACCCTCCTCGTGACACTGGGCTACGATGTGGACCATCACCCTGCAGACACAACAAGACTAAGACTCGATGCCAAATAATTCCTAAATCGCTGAACAGTATAATATTTTCCAGTATAATAATTACCATGAATTACATTTCATGGTAATTATTAAGGACTATAGAGGTGATATAGATGATATATTTCCTGTTCTTCACTCCCACCTGGTGGTGTTCACCACCACGTCTTCGTGACTCGTCGTGGTCAGGACACGCACCAGCTGGTTCAGGATGGTCGGCAGGAACTTAATCATCACGTGACCCTCCATAGCGTGGAGACTCTGACAAGGCGTGGGGGGGGGGATTTGTTTAGTTAAATCCTAATCAGTGATTTTCTCCGCTCTAGGATCGTACTAATAAACTGGAAAGTTTGTCAGACGACAATCAGAAGAAAAACACATTTCTTAGGTACCTTAAGGTACTTGACCAGATCTCCTTCTGTCGCCTGGACTGAGCCGGACTCCATCTTTTGGTAGTGATGGAAAAAGTTATGAAGGTGCTGATCCTAAAGATGCAGACAGACACGAGATTAAACTGGACGGAGCTCCAGCATCTTTAGTATTCGTTTTAATTATTAAAACAGTATTAAAAAAGTATTCATTTCTTCCTCACCTGGGTGTAGACGGTGGAGACGAGGTGCGTGGACACTCGGAAGAGAGGACGACCTCCATCCACCCATTTCACCTCCGGACCAGGGTGCTGCCGTACAAACAGCACACAATTATTTACTTATAAACATAACTGTGTGAAAAAGAATGTAAATTAATAATCCTGTATCTGAGTCACGTCTCGTAAGGAATAAAAAATTACGTCATGCTGTAAGAGGAAATTAATCAACAAGTCAGTGTGATGAAGAAGAGTTACTAATAAAGTCCTAATAAAGAACAGCACAACCTGTTCAGAAACATGACAGTACACAACATTTCAGAAATTAGTTTTTTATTTATTAAAGTTATTAAAATAGATTTCGGAAAACTGGAGACTCCGTCCACACATGTCCTTAGAGAAAACATCACCTTATCAACGACTACACGTTTTCAAAAGTTCACGTCACTTTTTTTTTGGTCACGTTTTCATTAAATCCGGCTGCTCTTTAGGAAAAATGAACCATCACCTTTTGACCAATCAGAATCAAGCCTTCAAGAGCGGCGAGGTTCAATGACAGTGAAATAAATCAGGATTATGTTCGTGCATATGATGAGGCTAAATCGCTTGTGACTGGATAACTGACAGCGTGCGTCCCTCAGTAATCTAGACTTCCTGTTCGAGCTCAGACGTTACCCTGTTAACGCTGTCGTGGCTGCTCAGGTACCCGGTAGGTAAGTTCGACGCCACAGAGACGTGCTGCTCGCTCATGATCACTCTGCCATCCTTCAGCAGAGGCAACCACGCAGAACCCACTGATAGACACAAAGGAAAACGTTTAATCGATTCTGAAGCAAACCCAAAGCGGCGCAGCTGGTGGTGGTGGCGGCGTACCTGGCGTCTCCACCACGTCCCGCTTCTTTGTGCTGCTGTCACAGCTGATGTGGTAGAAGGTGAAGAGCAGGTGATGTTTCTCGTGGAGCTGAGATGGAAGCTCGATCTTAATCTGACACACAGAACGCAAAATGGGGGGGAGGGATCAGCATTTAATGATGTTCATTAAAAAATTATGAGTTATTTTATAATGCAAAACAATACAATACATCTGTTAAAGCAGCAGTATGTAACTTTGTTTGTTACTTTTTGTAAAAAAAAATTGTCAAAAGATAATATAAGATCATTTTAAGGAGTTTTCTTCAGGGCTAAAAATAAGTGCTTAAGGCTGTAGCATGATGATTCAAAGTTACATACTGCAGCTTTAATAATCCAAATCTGAATATCAGCTCTTAATAACTGCTCTTTAATTCCGCATGGATCTCACTTCATCATAGAACTCTGGGTTCTGCTGGTGATGCAAAACTGCTGCATAGGTGTGTGTGCTGAACAGAGGACCTCCTGGATGAGCGTAGATACACTACACAGACACACACACACACACACACACACACACACACACACACACACACACACAGAAACTGATTATGTACGTGCATATATAGCGTAAATAACTCAAGGTGGAAATCTTATTATTATTATTTAAATATTAGAGAAATATTTAAAATCGATAAAGGGGGGTACGTGTGTGAGGTTACACCTTAAGTGGCTTTGCATCGTCTTCGTCAGAATCCCTGAACTCGACACACACTGCAATGTTCCTCGCCTGAAACACACAGAGTCGGATTTCCTTTCACGGTTAAATATCCCAGCCAGAACCAATCGATATTGCAGAAGCTCCACTTCTAGCTAATCGCTGTGACTAACAGCTGCTGTTTCACTCAGCCATCAAAAGAACTTTTGGAGTTTGTAATAAATAATATCTACTTCTTAAATAAAAGAATAAGAACTTTGATTTGGGAATAACTATTTGACATCAGATTAAAGTCTTAAACTGGATTGAATCCATGGTTCAGGATTAAAATCTTTAATCTTGGATGAAACCTTCAACCTAATGGTCTCTGAGGTTTATAAAATGGCATGATCTCTTGACCTGCCCTAGGATTAAAACTTGGACCTCAGATTACAGCCTTAACCTAAGATTAAAAATTGATCTGGGATCTAAAATCTAAAATTTGAATTAAAACCTTGATCCGAGGTTAAAACCATCAAGTATCCTAACATTAAAAAACTAGGATTAAAACCTTGATACAATCATTTCTGGAGTATAGAAGCCAGGATTAAAACATTGCCCTGAAATCAACTCCAAGTGGGTGTTACTTCAACTCTCTGGGTGTTAATTCAACTCTCTGGGTGTTAATTCAACTCTCTGGATGTTCATTTAAGACCAGGGATTTTGCTGTGTAGTATTAAATCCAAGTTGAATAAGTGGAATAAATGAAACTGGGATTAAACCAGGATTATAACGGTTTCGTAAATTATCGGGATTCATTTAAAATTTCAAATGTGCAGTGAACCCAGTAGTTGAAGAATAAGATGATGTTTTACCTTCGCGAAGGACTTCTGGTTGTCGTATTTAAGTTGTTTCGGGTAGACATAAAGATGATTGTTGTAGGTGGTGAAGGGTTGCGAGCACTTAGCGATGCAGGGTACGAACTCCTCAACCTCTATCAGAGGCCCACGTTCACCTCCTTCATAAGGACGCACAGGGATGTAGGAGGAAGTGACACAATCTGACCAGTCCAGAGACAGAGAGAGAGTTAATGCTGCACGTTTGCATCGATACACACATAACTTGACTGGTATTCACTATAACTTGTATACTAATCAGGAGATCAGATACAAACGGGCAAACAGACGTCATTACACATATCCACAACACACAAAAGCACTGTTTCCTTAAAGCATTTTTATTGTAATCGCAATAAAAACACCAAACACAATTAATGTCCAGGCAAACCGACCTGAGGACATCACCCCACCCCTATATATATAGTGTTGTGCATAAACATGTTCATTGAACACATACTTTTTTTCCTTTCACAGTTCAGATACCAAACAATGAACATTTTATTACAATTTTATGGTGAATTTAGTGGATGATAAAAACAAAAGGATTTCTGTATTTATTGCATGTACTATAATGACAGCGGTTATATTATCGGTGTTGTTATTAGTACAAATCATGCATTTCTAATTTATATTTCTAATATATATTTTACAATAAGAACGTTTACTAGGAGTGGAAAATAAACTGTAAAGTATAAATGAAGTTCAATTGCACTTTATTATTGGATTAAATTAAATGGAATAAAAACAGAGGATTGTTTTTGTTGATGTTCAGACACATGGCTGTAAACAGGAAATCTGCATGAAAATAAATAAATAAGATATAAGAGCTTTTTATTCTGAACGGGAAATGATTCAATATAGAAATTGACATAGAAATAAACAGAAGTTCTTTCTTACATTTAAAGCCCTACGTGGAGGGGTGTACGTTTTTATTGAAGTGTTTATTCTTCATTAGGATAAAATCAATAAATGATCAAATACACTTCAGTTTGTTACCCTGCACACAATTAAACCTTATACACCAATCACACGTAACTTTAATGATCCCACTGTGACAGATTGTGTTTTTTCTCTCCCTTTCAGTAGTAATGGAGAGGTTAAAGCGTGCATGACAAAATAGTGACATTCCACCGCATGACAAAAATAAATAAACTGTATTTAGGGAAGGTTAAAAATACTAGAATTTCTTACACCAAAAAACAGACAAACTGCACCTTTAAGTATGGCATGTGTTGCTAAAATGCAAAGTTTAGCCATGTAGACTGAAGTGTATGCAGTTATAAACGTGTCAGCAACCAAGACAAATAAAAAAACACAAGGAGCTTTATGTTATCTTCTGAATGTCTTTGCTTCTTAAAATGTTTTATTAAATTTCAGTTTCACTTTGTATATTTTGTGTCTAGGTGATGATGTTGTTCACACCCATTTTACTCATTTTACTTTTAAATCTCCTGATTGATAGGTTGTTAGCTTTCGACAGACAATTCATGATACTCGTGATACAAAGCTGCTGCAGTATTGACGCTGTGGTGCCTAAAGGCTTGCGGCGTGGACATGCAGAACGAAATATAATCAAATGTAGTCCCCCCCCTCCATGTAACCATTTTTAAAAATTTGCTTACATGCTCAAGACTTTAGCGTGATGATTCAAAGTTTCGTACGGCAGCTTTAATTATCCATGAAAAGGTGAAACAGGAAGTAAACCTTACTGAGCACATCAGGAGCGACGTTGTCGACGGTTATGTCCAGGTTTCCCAGAATGACAGGAAGCTTGGCCATTTTCTCAGGTCTGTGTATAAAACGAGATTTATTCACATCATGGCTCCATACGGACAGGAAACGCTGTGCTCGAAGAGTAACGGTCATTACGAATTCGTTAAGAATGATGCAGATGAAATCTGAGCTCCTAAAAGATCATCACTAACTTCCTGAAATCAGCCAGCAGTTTGAAAAGATCCTCGTCTGAGAGTTTACTGCTTTCCTGCCTGTACAGGGCGGAGAACCGTGCGTTTTTGTCCAGCGTCCCAGAGGCGTCTCTAAACACGGGCCTGCAGACACATCAACAGCAATACAGCACATAAGATAAAATAATAAAAAAAATAAAAATAATAATAATTCACACTCAGGCAAAGAGATCACTTTCCCCAGCAGTGGTGTCTCACCTGGCAGTCCAGGCGAAAGGCATCCTGTACTGTCCCAGCCTGCTGCAGGCCACTTTGGCGTTCTTCAGCACCTTCTGAGCCACCTGAGCAATACAAGAAATTATTTTCTCTATAAAAATAAAGCTTGCATTACACTCCTTCAATGCACATTTCTCTTATACAACAGCAATTTGTCTTTATAGCAATAAAGAATGACACATCATATGTTTTTTTATGTTTTATAACCACTTTGACCTTCTTCTTCGCCAATCATATACTTCATATCATATATCATACACAAACTTCACCAATCCATATGACACTTGGTGTGGCTGTAGCTCCACTGTCTGATACCGAATATAAGGTTTGTGTCTGTAGCTGTGTGTTGCCCTTCATGCTAGCGCCCCGTGAACTGGGGTAGGCTCCGAGCACTTTTTGGGCAATAGCTTAAAAACTATTTTCCGAAAATGATGAACTTTTTATAACAAGTCGTCCTCTAGGAGCTGCGTTAACCTAGCTCATTACAATTCACTTCAATCCACCTATTGAATAATGTTCAAATTTCTAGTATTTCACTAGTCAATATCTTGGGATGTAAAGGCTCCATCTTCACGAAATTTGAGACCCTGCATCACAGCTACATTCTTTAGACGCGCACCAAATTTTGTAAAATTGCGTCCATAGGGGGCGCCACAACTGACACGCATGTTACGTCTAGTTTACAGTTAGAAATGAGAAATTTAACGCTGTGAAACACCTACGAAACTAGTGAGCTCCGGGTATTCTGGTAATTCATTGATGCTGTAGCACAAAGTATATTATAATATTTATGAATTATCTTGAAAGAAGATTTTTTTAAAAATGCACTTTTAGATGTGTAAAATCTAATGTTCTACTTCTAGGAGCAGAAAATAGTTTACTCACCAAAGTTTAGTGTTCTCATGAAGTTTTATTTTACTTTATACAAATATACAAGTTTGACATACACATTTATTATATTTCAATAACTGGCCTTAAAATTACATTATTACAATTTTTTTTATAATTTAGAAATTCATGTTAAAATTCATGTCCAGGGTATTAATACATACAGTACAGATGCTTTCGATTGAGGTTGAAAGGTGCTGGAGGATTCCTTTAAGGTGTGTGTGTGTGTGTGTGTGTGTGTGTGTGTGTGTGTGTGTGTGTGTGAGTGTATGTGGGTGTGTGGTTGTATGGGTGTGTCATAGTCAGTAAATTAGCAGAGTCTGAGCTCTTCATATACGGCTCGGCACAATGTGTAATGCCTCCTTGAAGGACCTTCTCTATCCGCGCCACCAGAAAGATGTCTGGATGTGGACACGTCACAGAGAACACAGCCTGACAAATGCACACACACACACACACACACACACACACACACACACAGAATCTCAATCAGTTTAACTGCAAATATACAATAAACATATACAGTCCTGTGCAAAAGTTTTAGGCACCTTGTTTTTTTAGATACAACTTTTGTTATTTATGTTTTTTTTGAGTTCTGCATTATTGAGTCAGTAAAAAAGATTTTATATTTCCAAACATTACTTTTCCACCAAAGAATTTAACGTTGCACAAAAATGTTTGTATGTCAGTAACTAAAGCAACACATTACATAACAGACCACTTTTCAGACAGTAAACATAATGAAGTCTGCTGGGAAGTAAGTGTGACAGTCAAAGTCTCCAGAAGAGCTGTGAAGAGCAGATTCTCCACTCAGACACTCAGTAAAACTTA
>JAOVVH010000015.1:7727013-7737039 GCA_028566435.1 Scorpiodoras heckelii
ACACACACACACACACACACACACACACACACACACACACACACACACACACACACACACACACACACACAGGTTCTAAATGAACCCCTGAACCCTTTAAACACAATGAGTGAATGCACGATGGCCATCCTGAGCCATATTAAACACACTCTGCATGTCAGTGGTCACTCAGCGGGGTCGTGTTTCACACACACATGGGGGAAATGCGTGAGAGTCGACCCATTGAGAAGCAAAACTCACACTGGAGCACAATGGAGGCTGACACCTGGCCTGGTCCACTCACTGAGCCGCAGTAATGGCCTGTAATGTGGAGTGTGAAAGATTAGCATGTCTGAGAGTGTTAAGTGCTCGGTCAGATTCAGACTCCCTCAGGAGAGCTGGGAGAGAGGTGGAGAGGGTGCAAGGGGGCGGAGTTTAAAATTCTGAATACAGTAGTTGTCTTTAGTCATCAAAAACACGTACAAAAGTGATTGCTAGTTTCTTCTAAATGAATACTTAGCATTAAATAATGAATTCATTACTTGAGCATTGTGTTTCTGTGCATTATTTTATCTAAGCAACAGGACAGAAAAAATGTAAGAGAACATTAAACATAAATTGTAAATGGATAAACATATGACATCATTCATTAAAGAATTAACATTGTGATCGTTAGCAAATTGCGATTGGTGTGATTATGCAGCGCTGTTACAGAAAATTAATCAACTCTGCCTCCTCTGACCGCCCCGTTGCTCCAACAGCATGACCCAGCGTCTTCAATTTTTCATTTTTTTAACTAAATAATTTCTGTTGCTTTTCTTTTCACTTTGTTTCTGCCTTCTTTTCTTTCCTTGCATCCTTGCTTTCTTTCTCTCTTTTGGTTTAACAGTCAAAATAAATGCTATTTATTTATATTAAACTTTTTATTATATGCATTTATTATTTTATTCTATAATTTGTTATATGGAATTCTTGATGTTAAAAGTAAAAAAGTTTTTCAGTTTTTTGGTATGATTCAGTCAAGCGTTTCAGTTTAGAGAAATCCAGAAATGAGCAAACTTATTAAAAATTAATAATGGATAATAACTGGGAAATTTGCTTTATTCATCGACCCTATATTCTGTACACAGCAGTGAACATTTTCCTTGAGTGGAAGAAATTTAGCAATAAAAGCATTTTGTGAAATTATCACAAATATTTCCATTTCCCTCAGATTATCGATCCAGAGCTCAGCTCCATATGCGATAAATCTAAGACTTTAACAACAGGTCCATTTGTGACCTTTCTTAACATCTAATACTTAACATTGACTCAATCCATAGCCTTAAAGATAGATTTGCCTTTCAGCCAATGTGAACTGATGATGCAAGGACGAAAAGATCCATCTAGTGTTTTTCTTGCTCTCCACAGCTACACACACACACACACACACACACACACACACACACACACACACACACACACACACACACACATGGAGCAGACTTGCCATCAACTCTATGGTGTGGTCTGCGTGTGTTTTTCCACTTACGAGCCAGGGAAGGGTTAGAGGCTAAAGCTATTGACATCCACAGTGCAGGAAACAGCCCATGTCAGGGGCCATTAGCGGCCAGTCCCAGTTCCTGCGACCCTGACAGGCGGAGAACCCGTACCACCCCCCTTCTCAACCCCACCACGACCCTGGTGAAGCCCTCAGACCTCTGCATGTTTACCCAAAAGGATCCGGGGTAATGAGGGCAGGCGAAGAGACAGAGCTGAGATTATTTACAAATGTTGACCAGTTTGTTGGTGGCACGATGTCGACATAGAGACAAACCCAAGCATTAAGACACAATTTAACAAGAATGGTGCAACAAATACAGCCTAGTACTCTACCTCACCCAAAAGATTACAGTAACATAAATCTCTCTCACACACAACTCACAAGATTTATTCCTCTCCCTAGGAGGTCTGTTGTGCGATTAATGTGTGTGTTATGTGTTATTTTAGCGGAAGTATCTGTTAGGGAGAGCACTTCCTGTTGCAAAGCCCTCTGGGACAGCAGCTCTAGCTGTGAAAACACTTTATCGGTCTGATTTGAACTCATTTCACATCTCTCACCACATAACAACACAACCACCACCACAACCACCATAACCACCACCAACCACAGTGAAACTGGGATATGAGCTTACAACACACCTCACCTACACGATCTTGAGGTACACGTACAACAGGGTCTAAAGTTCTGTAAATGCTTCTATGTCGCGCATGAAGGGGGGGGGGTTGCTGGGGCCAATCCCAGCGTCATCGGGCGAGGACGGGGATATAAAACTCATGTTAGCTAAAAAAAATCATTAGCCCTGATAATTAGCAAGTGTATGCTCATAAAGTGTTCTTACAACAAGCTCCATTGTTGACGTGTTAAATTCAAGCTAGTTTAGTATGTGAACTAGCTACAGTAGTTCAATTTAGCGGTTTGTAATATAAAAGACATGCTAGATAACAATATTGTTAGCCTTAAGCTCTACTGTTGATGTGATAAATTCAAGTTTGTTTTAAATTTAGCTATATCACGCGAATCAGAATGGCAGAAGGTTTTTCTCTAAAGGACATGCCCATGCTAATAAATCTGCAGGAACCTTTGCTAGGCTATATAACTTAATTTATTAATTATGTAGATTACAATTAATACAAGTTGAACAAAGCATTTCACTTGGGACCAGGTGTTGAAATTTATCAAAAGATTAGTCATTTAATTTTTACAGCAGTGACTCACAGGACATTTTTTACTTGTTATTACAAATCAAGTCCCTTTAACAGCACAGAATACAGTCAAAACAATTATATCCCGCATGCTTTCGGAAATAGCTTTTATTTGTATGTGTTTTTACTGCACTGTTTACTTTTTTATAGTAGAGTGGACGACTTCCTTTAGTTCTTTAGAATTATATAACTTATCATTTTTGTGATCTCTGCGATTTCCCTTAAACAAAATAAACATCTTATTCAGTCTTATTCAGTAGTTTGCGATTGCCTTGCGACTTTCTACAAGCGTAGGCGTTTTTGAAACCCCCTAATTTTTCGCTTGTAAAGTTTCCATTTTCCTGATTTCATTTGTATGTGTGTCGGTGTTATAGAGTGCGTATGTGTGTGTGTGTGTGGGTGTGTGTGTGCGTGTGGTATGGCAGTTTGCCATGATTTATATCCCTCAGTGACAAAAGCTTAGAAAGTGACAGTTTTATTGCCGGGGTAACGTGTGTGTTTGGTTGCTGGGAAACAAACCGCTTTGGTTGAAGGTAAAAGTGAGCAGCGACAGGGAAATAAAACTATTAAAACTTACAACGAGTCTGCAGTCTGAAGTTAAAGAAATTGTGATGTTGAAGTAAATGTTTAACACCTCTTGGATGGCTAAATCTGATCTCTGTCTCGCTCTCTCTCTGTATATAGATTAGTGGCTAGGTCTAATTTTGTTAGCACATCCCAGAAAACTTTGACAGCACTTTAGCATGAGACAAAGTCATACAAATTCAGTTTGTGATGTCATTAATTGAATGCCACAAATTTGGACCTATCATGTCCAAAGAGATTAGTGGTTTTTATATCATCCACAGAGCCTGTGTGTTAAGATAGCTAGCTAACATACCTACTTAGTTAGTACAAAATGAATTTATTTAAACTTAAATTTATTTGGTACAGTTGTATTTTGACTAATTAGCTAGTGTTAAATCACGGAAATAAAATAAATAATCTGTGACAAATATACAGGCTAGGATACTAAAGCTAGCAATGAACATAAATATTGTTTTTTAAAAGTTTGTTTAGGAAGGTTTCACTCTTTGCAAGTTGAAACTGAACAAATTGGGGCTTGGATGCTAATGTCAATAAAAAGATTTGCAATCGCATACAAGATTAGAGGTAATTTTCAGCTACAAACCATGTGTGCTAAGCTAGCTAGCGATCATTCCTGCAGTTGGTTATGTACAAAATCATGATGTATTTTGGTACCAGTGGATTTTTCTTTTATTTTTCATGACTAATTTGATTAACTAGCTCCATATCTGTGTGTTATCTCTGTAAACTGTAGGCTAGTTTACAAGCCCTCAGCAAAAACCTAGCTAAAGTAGCAATGTTAGCAATGAATATTGATATTATTGTTTAAAGATTTGTACACCATGGTGTAAACTTTGCAAGTTGAAATTTTCTGCTGACAAAATGGTGGCAGCTGTTAAAGTTGCTCAAAGTTAAGCGTAAATATAGCATAGTTTTAGTCATACAAAGTCTTTTATGTGTAATTTACCAACACTTCTGAGGAAAACATTGACGTTTAGTGTCATTCGTGCTTTTTATTGTTTGTGAAAAAGACATGCTAGCTAGCTAACACATTAGGTTTGATAATTAGTTAGTGTTCATATTTCCCAGTTCACATTCCCATGTCTAAAGCACAAAATATAACACAACCGGTTAACTAGCTAGCTAATTCAAATATCAAGCTACTTGGATCGGCAGTAGGATATGTTTTATTTTTCCCCCAAAGGAAATCTGTATCTGTAATTTTGAAGAATAAAATAAGAACTAATAGTTTTGACTCAGTACTACTGTATTTGTATTCAATTCTGCATTGTTTACTCAATACTACAGTATTTTTATTTAGTATTACTGTATTTTTACACACCACTGCCTTATATGCTCTTAAAACTACTTTTATTTCTTACTCCTGTACTCTTTTCTTTTCCAGAAAGTCATCAGACCCCCTGCATATCAGTGTCGGCAGGCAGTTTGTGAACAAAGTGTTTGTGCCAAGTCGCTTGAGTAGCTCGAGGAAGGGTCCATTACAGGCTCCTTCAGGGAATTTAAAACATTTACTGGAAATAAAGTATAGAGAGAGAGAAAAAGAGAGAGAGACAGAGAGAGAGTGAGTGCGAGAGACATAATTTACATCTTATCTTCTCCAATACAAGTCACACCCTGCATATTTACTCTTGCCACAGATCTCCAGCCATTCCGGCAGCTCTTTAACTCTGATTAGCCCTCGTTTTAGCTCGAGATGAAAAAGCGGCGGTCGGCTTTCATTTGCTCTTTTTTTTTACTCCAGCAATCTGAGAGGTTCTGCCACAGGCCAGGCTTTTAGACTCTCCTGAGCAGCTTTGTCGAGATTAGACGTATCAGACGACGTAGTCAGAGCTTTGGGTTGGACGTGTGAGAAATCTGATCTGCATGGTGTACGTTTGGAGACGGATGGGGTTTAGGGCTCAGGGCACCTGGAACTTTATGTATAAAAAATGTGATGAATGATGGGATTAGTTAGGTGTGAAAGTGTGTGTGTGTGGGGGTTACACGCTAATTTAAAGCTGAAGCACAAAATCGTTAGTATTAGAGAAAAGTTGATTTGAAGGATATGATTTGAACTGGATAAAACAATAACATTTCATGATAATGTGCCACTGAGGGAGGTGAGATCTGTCCATGGTGTGTATTACACAAGAAATCAGCTTGTATAAAAGCCAGAATGACATTGAGTGCTGAAGTTTTTACACCATTTAAGAATTACAAATCAAAAAAAGTATACCAAGGCATTCAGTGAAAGAAACAACAGAAAGAGGGAAGGAGGGGGGTGCACAAACTTTTACTTTTGCTCTCACACAACTGTATACGCACAGATGTACTTACTTAAAGAAAACACACACACACACACACACACACAATTTGCTGACAGCTAGGCAGGTGCTTGGACACCTGTTGTCATGCCAGTGGTCTTCCTTACACCTGCAGTTTCCCTCATGCCCTGCTCACTTCCTCTGACACACACACACACATACACACACACACACACACAGACACTGACAAAAACAAGACACATTTCCTTCTCACACATACACGTATTCTCACACGGCACTCTAAAGTATTTCCTTTTCCTCACAAACAGCCAAACATGCACACAATCATGTTTCCCATATCTCTAAAATGCTAGCTAATATGGGAACCTAGCTTGCTAACACCTAGCTGTCAGGAAACAATCTAGCTAGATATGTAATGAAATTCTTAAATTACGTAGAAGTTTTGTACATGTGGTGAATGCTTTTCACAACAGCTGTCGTATGCTGCATTGTTTTCTAGCTAACCGCTAAGCCAGCTAGTTAACATTTAAGTCTTGATTTACATCATAAATTACTCTGTGATTTATTATACACCAAGCTGACTAACAATAAGAACAAATCTGTGCGTAGCTAGTGAGTTATTTTGTGAGTGCATTAGCCAGCTAGTGTAGATATGAAGCTCTGAGGCTAAACGCCGTGCAGCTTATTTGTGTCTGTCAACAGTGAGAATTCCCTCAGCAACTGTTCCACAAAGTAAACTGTCTCTCTCTCTTTTGATGAAGGTGTAAAAGGAGCGACTTTTAATCTAGCTCACGTGTAATTAACCCTGTGCTTTTGGTAACATGCTTGACACAGCGGCTAATCAGATGGATGTTAGAACTTGTAACACCTGTTTACGAACTTCACACTAGCTGTCCACTCAATTATTTTTTTTTTTATGGTTTAGCTAGATACTAGAAAATTTTATCATTTATATGTCATCTAAGATTTATTTCGATGACTAACTTCTTCCTTCACATTGTTTGATATATTGCCCACAATGCCTTGTGTCTACCTGGCAATTGTGGTGTCAGTGTGACCAAACTGATAACTCGGAAATTCTGAATTCATACTGGTAAACTGTCACCTCAAATGAACAGAAAACCCAGTAGCACTTCATTACTTAAGATTAGCTTTGCTGTCTTTATAAGTACTTGTACTCTAGATAAATCAACCTAGCCTAACAGAGATTATTCAGTTTGCTATTTTGAGAAGAAAAATGTACATCACTCATCAAAGTTAGCTACCTAGCTTATTGCTAACAATATTCTAGCAGGAAGATGTTTTTTTTGTCTTGTTTGGAGTCCGAACATGAGACAACTCTGAGTTCTGACATCCCGCTTCTGAGGTAAGTCAAGCATTAGCTTTCCCAAAATCTCTGCCTAAAAAGAGCAATGCGGCAGCACTTTAGTCCTTTAGTCTGTCCAGCTCTCATACCACCTCATCTGTACACTCTGCTCAAACAAGTTAGCCTCCAAAAGATTAACTTCAACTTTCATGGAATACCATCATCAACACCATCTTGCTCATCATCTTGTAAACTGCTATTCGAGTCCAGCATTTGCACAAACGTCTCCGCTATTTATGAAGCTACAGCTAGCGCTGGCGGTCATGTAGCTTTTGACAAAGTTTCCTTCCCACTGATTTACTTCGACCATTCCACATGACACTTGGTGTGGTTGTAGAACCACATGCCTGACACAGAATATAAGGTTTGTGCCTCTAGGTGTGTGTTGCCCTTCGTGCTAGCGCCCCCTGAAGTGGGGGAGGATCAGAGTACTTTTGCACAATAGCTTGAAAAATACTTTGCTTAAAATTTTAAACTTTTTAAGGCAACTTGTACTCTATGAGGCACATTACCCTTGGTCACTGTGATTCATTTGTGGACTAGCGCCACCTAATGAATAATGTTCAAATATCTAGCAATTCCCTAGCCAATATCTTGGGATGTAAAGGCTCAAACTTCACAAAATTTCACAGCCCACATCATTACCTCATTCTTCAGACGCACACCAAATTTCATACAATTTCATCCACAGGGGGGGCTGCACTGCAACCAAAAATTTTTGATATCACCCGAACTGCTTAAGCTACAGTTTTGCTATTTGTTCTGCTTATTTCACTTCATCTTGCTCTTTCTCTCACTTTTTGCAGTGTTTATATTACACACCACTATGTGGTATGTCTAGTTCTATGCTGGATTTCTCATTAATAAGTTGTTAAATGTAGCTGGAAAATTAGAAATGAGTGAGAAAAGAAATTGTTGCTCTTTTAATTTTTAGGAATTAACATGATCATTATCTTTTTAGTTTTTTTATGAATTTTCTTCTCTCTGTGACATAAGGATGGTGCATAAGCACTAATGTCGTAGAGGAATAATGAAAATATAGCACCAACCAACAAATTAGTCAGATTAGTGCCAGAATCACAAACAATTCAATAGAAACATATTTCATGGTGGAGTTTACTTTGAGCTGGTTTTATAGCCCCGTTCAAACGCTGATGACTCAACACTGAGAAAACAAAATGAGTCACGGCTGCAGAACAGCGCAATAACATGCAAACACAACCACGTACATGCAAGCGAGCCTCTCCTGACGCTCAGCTGTGAGAGCCACACAATGGACCAGGAGGCCCGTTCACTGACGGATCTCATGGACTTAAGTGCTGAGTGAAAGACCCAAATCTAGTTTCCCACAGCCTCGGACAACACAATCGCAGCAGGAAGCCGAAGAAATAGAACCTGGAAGTTTACTTAGAAGCTTTTTTTCCCTCTTGTGCCTTGTTTTGTTGGGCTTCCTGCTTTTCGGATGCTGAGCGAAGAGGAAGGCAGGGCTGGGTCCAAACACTGGAGGTGGAGTGAGTAGAAGGAAGGATAGAGGGATAGAAAAGAGGAGAGAGCGATGAGAGACATTGCTGCCCCCACGTTTTCCCAACGAGCCAGCTGTTCTGTTGGCACGAACAGTCGAAGGATGCTCATTGTTGCGTCGATTCCTGTGGGTGCATTTTTTTGGGGGTCTCCACAAAGAAAACAAAAAAAACAAAACCATTCTGCAAAGAGAGAGAGAGAGAGAGAGAGAGAGAGAGAGAGAGAGAGAGAGAGACAGATCTCAGCGAAGGCATTGTGTTTTCGTGTTTATGAATTGTGGGTGGAAACTGTTTAGTATGAGACTCCAGTCTTGGACCCACTGACCTGCGCTGTTTAAAGTTTTCTCTACACCTGATTGAGCTGATCAGCTGATTACGAGTGTCTCTACATGCACAAATAATCTCATAAATGCAAGAATAAATGACGAGACATTTCAGTCATGAACCGAAACCACATTGTCTTGTAGATTCATTGCTACGTTCCATCACACAATGAATTTTATAAAAAATGTAATCGTCAGTGTAATTCCTGATCGGAAATTCAAGCATACACACACCATAAACTTCACCGTCAAAATGGCGGCCCAAGAGACTTAATCAAGTCTTGACTTTTTAAACACCACATTGCTGTTGAATTGTGGACCCTAAAGGTGCTGATTAATCTTCTATAACAGCAGCTCTGACAATAGTTCCAGCTACCAGACAAATGACACATTTATAGGCTATTATTCTCTTGTTCAATTCTTTCTATATTAACAAGAGGAGACATTAAAGGCAGCATTTACAGAAGGAGTCTCCAGTGTCAGAGGTAAAGCTGTACCTTTCTGTCATCTTCAGGACGGAGCAGTTTACACGTGATAAGCTGTTATTTCAGTTAATCATGCAATTGCAAATCAGGGGAAAAATGCATATTGAGAATTTTAAGCTTGTAGTATGTTGGATATTTGACTCTCTCCCATACTTACACCTGTATATGCGCGCACACACACACACACACACACACACAAGCATTTTAGTTGACACACCTGACTGAGCTGCTCCACCTGGAATACACCTGAAGTATGTCTGCATGTGTGTGAACATGTGTGTTGGTTTGTCAGGAAGTTAGCGTTTGATGTGTTTCTCACCCGAGGAAATGTACAGGGTCAAAAAGTCATTCGGCTGCAGAGGTGGAATAAAGTTTCGACGTGGGCGTTTTATCTGGTCTCACAAGTTATGTCAATTATGTACAGCAGCGTAAACCAACATTCACACACTTTTAACCCTTTAAACACTGGGGGTGTTTCCTGTTATTCATCTTAAAACTTATGATTCGGTAATTACTAAGAACTTGTAAGAAATTACAGTGAAACTATAATAAGAAGTCATGAGAGCTGATTAAGGAAAAAAGAAGAATGTAGATGAAAATAGCAAAATTTACTTCTTAATGAGTTAACATATGTATCTGTCTGTCTGTCTATCTATCTGTCTGTCTGTCTGTCTGTCTGTCTGTCTATCTATCTGTCTGTCTGTCTGTCTATCTATCTATCTATCTATCTATCTATCTATCTATCTATCTATCTAT
>JAOVVH010000015.1:7750272-7762079 GCA_028566435.1 Scorpiodoras heckelii
GTGTGTGTGTGTGTGTGTGTGTGTGTGTGTGTGTGTGTATGAGTGTGTGTGTGTGTGTGTGTGTGTGTGTGTGTGTGAGTGTGTGTGCCCTATGATGAATTGGAGCCCTGTCTAGGGTTGAGCCTGCCTTGCACCCTATACCGCCGGCTAGTCACCGGCTCTCCGGTGACCCTGGGGACAGGAACAAGCAGTTAAGATAATGAATGAATGAGCTGCTTATTTTTTTTCAATGTAATTTATTTATTTATTTATATTTTAACATATTAATAAATGGTCAACTCAACATTCATGAAATGTTACTTTGGTAACTTTGTTATTTCGTCCTGAGGGTTTTTATTTTCCCAACATAAAAGTCCTCACACCGCATATTATTTTAAAAGAAACTGTTAAACAGCCACGTTATTTTTTGGCTTCATTAAGACCGAATGTTTCCTATAATATTTACAGATGCAGTCTATTACACTTCTTAGAGTAGTGAAATGTTTAGGGTCTATTATATGAATATTAACAGATTGTAAATTAAAGCTAAATGATTGCTAATAGCTTGATTATTGACATTTACTGTTTATATGGACAAGTGATGTACAAAGTGACATGGCGAAGCGTCAGAGGGGGTTAATATGATATTTATAACAGCGTAACAACACTATAGTCGAGGTGTTACAGGTTCTGATTATCGTAACACTTTACGGCTACAGACAGAACAAACATAACACTAGTAACAATATGCATTATTTCACATTTTACCACAGAAAGGTAAAAAGATGTGGTGCAGCAAGGAGGCAATATAATCATCAATTTATAAGAAATTTAAATCTTAAGATTTGTTTTATTGACGTCATGTTTTGAACAAAACTGTACAATTTTGCACTCTTTGCTTAGTTTAAGTGTAAGGACTTTTATTTTGGAGAGAATATAAATGAAAAATGAGCCCAGTTTCGAAATGTTAATATTAATTAATGTTGTTCTAAGTGGTTATGAATACCTTATGAAGCCTTTATGTCATATGTAAAAGATGTGTTATATATAAATACCATTTATGTAATTTTTTTTATCAAAAAGGGCTTTTAACACTTAATTATAGTTTTGTTGCTGTGTGGGTTTTTTTTTTTTTTTTTAAGCTGAAGATCAGCCATGTTCTCTCCCCTGGCTCGACGACTCAACGTGACGTCACACCTCCATGGCAACGCTCGAGCGGCAGGGTCGCCGTCGTCCAATCACAGGCAGTCGAACTGAAACGCAAAGCGCTGGTTGGCAGCGAGTGGCGCGAAAACGACCACGTGGTCACCGGCTTTGGCGCGAACCCCCCCCCCATCTCTCGTTCTCTCTGTGCTCGTGCAGCCTTGTGTTCTGCGCTGAGGCGACATAAAATAAGTGAAATAAAATAATCCGGTTATAACTGTGTAATAAACAACCTGCTGTGGAAAAAATGGACATTGCGGAGCCTGTGGTGGAAAACGCCGGACAAATGGTGAAGGACGAGTTAGCCGAGAAGTGCCAGAAGTTATTCCAGGCGTTTCTGGAAGAGTAAGTTTTGTTCTTTTGGCTTTAAGAGTGAAGAAAAAGTGTTAGTCTCGGATATGTTATAAATAGTAAATAAGACCAAAATGGCCGCCGGAACTATCTATAAATAGTTTATACACGGTTTGTTTGGGTTTTTTTGTTTGTTTTAAAGGATTGATCATTATTATATACTCAACCACATTAGGGTTAACTATAATCTAGGCCAAGACATGTTAATTCAGTATATAAAGTAGCTAATATATAACAAAAAGTATTGCATTTTCATTATTAGTAACATAGTTATTACTAAAATTATTGTTAACAACACAAGCATCCAAGACACCAAAGAAACAACATGGTGAAATCATCATTAATAAGTATTTATAGTTTTGTTGCATGACTGATATAGTTAAATCGTAAAAAAAACTTTTCAGATTATGAAGATTATCTGGTTTTATTGACCTAATTCAGCTACTTATTAATGAAATCTGAGCACACAGTGTTGTGAAGTCCATCCTAACAACATCTTAACAACAACAATAACAACTACAATGTGTCTGTTCAGATAAACTAATCATTACTAACAATAATCTGTAATAACGTACAGATAAAAAGCAGAAGAAGAACGTTTCATGGCTGTGAATCGAACCGTCCGTGAGTGTTGACGTGACTGTACTGATTATCCCACGTGTACGTTTCTACGTTTCAGGTTCCAGAACAGCGACGGCGAGCTGAAGTACTTGCGCGACGCCGAGGAGCTGATCCGTCCTGAGCGCAACACGCTCCTGGTGAGCTTCACAGACCTGGAGGGATTCAACCAAGAACTGGCAACCATCGTCCAGGAAGAGTTCTACAGGTATTCAGACTTTCGGCGTTCGTTTTTATACTGACGCTGTCCATAGATGAAGCCGATCATCTGTTTATATTTATATATATATATATATTCCTTCTTGTAGGATTTATCCCTATCTGTGCTACGCTGTGCGTAACTTTGCCCGGGATCACGGGAACGTTCCTGTTACTAAGGAGTTCTACGTGGCCGTTCAGGACCTCCCAACCAGGCACAAGTGAGGACCACGGATGTATTTATTCCTGTACGGTTTGACGTCTCGTTTGAACGTCTCCACTTCTCTAACGCGGTATGTTTTCTCCAGGATCCGTGAGCTGACTACGCTGCGCATCGGCTCTCTGGTGCGCATCAGCGGGCAGGTGGTCCGCACGCACCCGGTGCACCCCGAGCTGGTGAGCGGCACCTTCCTGTG
The DNA here is from genome assembly GCA_028566435.1 of Scorpiodoras heckelii. Classification (NCBI taxonomy): domain Eukaryota; kingdom Metazoa; phylum Chordata; class Actinopteri; order Siluriformes; family Doradidae; genus Scorpiodoras; species Scorpiodoras heckelii. The sequence continues at coordinate 7,753,038 of JAOVVH010000015.1, forward strand.
TCTGGACTGCCAGAGCGTCATCAAAGACGTAGAGCAGCAGTTTAAATACACGCAGCCCGGCATCTGTCGCAACCCGGTGTGCAGCAACCGCCGCCGCTTCCTCCTCGACACCAACAAGTCCAAGTTCGTCGACTTCCAAAAGGTCTGAGGTTAAGAAATGTGTCTTAGCTTACGCGTCGATGATAGTTACGCGTGACCGCTGATACTCATGTGTTGCTTCGGAAACCAGGTGCGTATCCAGGAGACGCAGGCCGAGCTGCCGCGAGGATCCATCCCGCGGAGCATGGAGGTGATCCTGAGGGCCGAAGCGGTGGAGTCGGCGCAGGCTGGAGACAAGTGCGACTTCATCGGCTGTCTCATCGTCGTGCCTGACGTGTCCCAGCTTGCGACGCCAGGTACCAGCTCTCGTCATCAAGATAATCATCAGGATGGTCCACCAGAACCACAGACGTGATATAAAACACCGCAGATCTGATCTCAGTGTCTGGTTAAGTGTAAGTGTTAATATAGAGGAGATGATCTGTGTGTGTTTCAGGTGTGCGAGCAGAGACTGGGTCACGCACGGCCGGATCTCAGGGTTATGAGAACGAAGGTGTCCGTGGTCTGAAAGCTCTCGGGGTCCGAGAGCTCTCGTACAGACTGGCTTTCCTGGCGTGCCACGTGGCACCGACGAATCCCAGGGTAAGATCTCTGACCTCTACAGCCAATCATCACGCGGTCGTGTAATGGGATTAATGACAAGTTGTGTGTGTGTGTGTTGTGTGTTTAGTTTGGCGGGAAGGAGATCCGTGATGAGGAGCAGACGGCTGAGAGCATCAAGAACCAGATGTCGGTGAAGGAGTGGGATAAGGTGTTCGAGATGAGCCAGGACAAGAACCTGTACCATAACCTGTGCACCAGCCTCTTCCCCACCATCCATGGTACTTGAACACACACACACACACACACACACACACACACACACACTCTCATTTTCATCCTCAGATTAATCACTATCTGCAGGCTGCTTGGCCAAAAAGCTGAAACACTTTAAGTGTGTCGGAATTGAATTCAAAGAGTCGACTCTCTGATTCTTTGGCTGAATACAGAGTCTATTTCAAGGGTTTCTTGATTCCAGGCATCGCAATCAAAGAGTCGACTCCGAAGCCTTAGAGTCGACTCTTTCTTTTCAATCTCTGGATCAGGGAATCAACTCTTTTTGTATCAGTGGTAAAGACTCTGATAATATCGTGGAGTCGAGTCCAGAGCTTTTGAGTCGACACTTTGTTTGTAATGTCTGCAGTCAGGAAATCGACTCCTCGAATCTTTGGCATACATAATTGACTCTTTAGATTGTTTTAGTGAGTCGACTCTTTGTTTGTAATGTCTGCAGTCAGGAAATCGACTCCTCGAATCTTTGCTGTGCATAAATGACTCTTTAGAGTGTTTCAGTGAGTCGACTCTTTGTTTCTAATGTCTGCAGTCAGGAAATCGACTCCTCGAATCTTTGCTGTGCATAAATGACTCTTTAGAGTGTTTCAGTGAGTCGACTCTTTGTTTCTAATGTCTGCAGTCAGGAAATCGACTCCTCGAATCTTTGCTGTGCATAAATGACTCTTTAGAGTGTTTCAGTCAGTCGACTCTTTGTTTTCACTGCCTGGAATCAGCGAATCAGTTCCCAGTGTAATCTCTGAACTTGGAGTCAAACTGAACTTGATAAAGTTCGTATTATATACAGTTTTATACATTCTGATGAAAATTATAGAAGTATTATAAAGGGGTTGTGTGTTTGTTCCAGGCAACGACGAGGTGAAGCGTGGCATCCTGCTCATGCTCTTCGGTGGTGTCCCAAAGACCACCATGGAGGGCACGTCTCTGAGGGGCGACATCAACGTGTGCATCGTAGGAGACCCCAGCACAGCTAAGAGCCAGTTTCTCAAGTACGGATGTTAGCTATGACGCGATATCCCATAATGTCAATGTCGAGTCTTTATATATATATATACATATAGAAGCTAATGTAGCTCTACACACTGATCCGGAGTCAGTCGTGTGTTATGATTCTTGTGATTCGAGCTGGTTCTGACCGTGAGTTTGTTCCTGGCTCAGGCACGTGGAGGAGTTCAGCCCGCGTGCTGTGTACACCAGCGGGAAGGCGTCCAGCGCCGCAGGTCTCACGGCGGCCGTGGTCCGAGATGAAGAGTCACACGAGTTTGTCATCGAGGCTGGAGCGCTCATGCTGGCTGACAACGTAAATACGACACGTTTAAAGATCTGAAGACGTGTAAAAAACGATACTGACAGGCTGATATTGTGTAAGCTTGGAAGACTGTAAGTGTGTGTGTCTGCAGGGTGTGTGCTGCATTGACGAGTTTGATAAAATGGAGACGAGAGATCAGGTGGCCATTCATGAAGCCATGGAGCAGCAGACCATCTCCATCACCAAAGCCGGGGTCAAGGTAAGGGGTAAAGATTAACGCATCTGTGCCCAAGACGTGATGTTTGTTTCGTGTGTGAGGACGGATTTATAAAGTCGTGTCTTCCCTCGTAGGCCACACTGAACGCCCGGACATCCATCTTAGCTGCGGCGAACCCCGTCGGCGGTCGGTACGACCGCTCTAAATCACTCAAGCAGAACGTCAACCTGACCGCACCCATCATGTCCCGCTTTGACCTCTTCTTTATCCTGGTGGACGACTGCAACGAGGTGTGTGTGTGTGTGTGTGTGTGTGAGAGAGAATGAGTCAGTAGTGCCATTAACAAGGCACTGACACTGGAGACTCCTTCCTTCAATGTTAAAACCGTCCTCATTCCCTCAGGTGACTGATTACGCCATAGCCAGACGCATCGTGGACCTCCACTCCAGGATCGAGAACTCCGTGGAGCGTCTCTACACCCTGGACGAGATCCGGAGATACCTGTTGTTCGCACGCCAGTTTAAACCGAAGGTCAGAAACACGCTCGGTGTCTCACACACACACACACACACACACTTAACCCTGAATAAACGTCTGCGTGTCTGATCAGATCTGTAAAGAGTCGGAGGATTTCATCGTGGAGCAGTACAAGCGCCTGAGGCAGAGGGACGGCTCTGGCGTCACCAAATCCGCCTGGAGGATCACCGTGCGCCAGCTGGAGAGCATGATCCGGCTGTCCGAGAGCATGGCCCGCATGCACTGCTGCGACGAGGTGGGCGGGGCTACGTCCCGAACCGCACGCTCGGATCTACTACGGTGCGCTTTCACCGACAACACAAAGCACTCACGCTGCTCTGTGCATCTTCGTCCATTCAGGTGCAGCCCAAACACGTCAAAGAGGCCTTCAGGCTGCTCAACAAGTCCATCATCCGTGTAGAGACTCCTGACGTGAACCTGGACCAGGAAGAAGAAGACGAGGCCATGGAGGAGGAAGAGGAGAGCGGCGTGAACGGTAAAGGATTCAAAGCGCAATCCGAAGGAGTCTAATTCACTGTATAGAGTTTGCTCACTACACAGGGGCTACGTAATGACTAGGGTGCTAGAACACCGTTTCAGATTCAGCCAATCAGAATTCAGCAACAGTTTGTTATGTCTGTAACTCCTCCGTCGTCTCTTCCTTCCAGGTCACGAGGTGCCTAACGGCCACGCGGACGCTCACGAGCGCACCAATGGGGTCAACGGTGAAAACCACGGCGGCAAAACGTCTCTGCGTCTGTCCTTCTCCGAGTACAAGCGCATCTCCAACCTCATAGTGCTGCACCTGCGCCATGCCGAGGAAGGTGAGATCTCTGGATTCTGATTGGTCAGAAGATGTTATTATTTTCCTATAAGAGAACCACATGGAGTGTTTGATTCCTTACTTACAGTCTGTGTGTGTGTGTGTGTGTGTGTGTGTGTGTGTGTGTGTGTAGATGAGGATGAAGAAGCCCTGAAGAAGAGCGCAGTGGTGAATTGGTACCTGAAGGAGATCGAGTCTGAGATCGACTCCGAGACGGAGCTCATCGACAAGAAGGCCATGATCGAGAAAGTCATCCACAGACTCGTGCATTACGTAAGAGGATTTAAAAATATATATAAATATAAATATATATATAAACTCTTCTTATCTTCTTAACTTTGAGGAAGGCTTTAAGCTCCGCCCACTTCTTGACCACCTTGATGATTAACACTTCATCATAAACACAACAGGAGAGTTTCTTTTATAAACCTTATAAAGGTGGAAACATGAAATCATGTTTATTTTAAATCTGATTTTCCTTTAACAAAAGAAGTTCAGGACAAAAATGTGAACTTTTACGCAGCCTTCGTTCACGAGATGTGCGTTTAAATCCTTATTTATAGGTTTATGATGTGTTATACTGTACATCTGACAATGACATAAAACAAACAGTTAAGGAGATTAAGTGAATTAATAAATAAATGATTCACTGTAAACGTTTTTCTCTCCGGAGTCGACGTCTTTACAGTGAAATAACATGAAATGGTTTTTAATTCGTACATCATTTGGAGACTTGGGCAGCACGGTGGGTAGCGCCGTCGCCTCACGGCAAGAAGGTCCCGAGTTCGATCCCCGGGTGGAGTGGTCTGGGTCCTCCCCGTGTCTGTGTGGGTTTCCTCCGGTGTTGGAAAAATCCCTGGAATTTTCCCTAAATGTCTTTAAAGAAATCAGTCTGACAAGATGAGTCTATCCGGGTACTCCGGTTTCCTCCCACAGTCCAAAGACATGCATATTAGATTAATTGGTGTCTCTAAAAGTGCCCCTAGTGTGTGAGTGTGTGTGAGTGTGTGGGTGTGTGTCATATGATGTATTGTCACCCTGTCTAGGATTGATCCTGCCTTGCGCCCTATGCCGCTGGCTAGGCACCGGCTCTCCCGTGACCCTGGGGACAGGAACAAGCGGTTAAGATAATGAATGAATGAATGAATGAATGAATTAGAGACATGACTGTTTGGTTTTATAAACTATCCAAATGACCGAATTTTAAATTAAACGCAGATTTGTGAATATCGATGATGTCATATTTATTTATTTATTACTATTTTTCAGGACTACATCCTGATCGAGCTGTCACGGTCGGGCCTGAAGGGTTCCACCGAGTCCAGCGCAGCCGAGACACAGGATGAAGACGTCACGCTGGTGGTGAATCCGAACTACACGCTGGAAGATTAAACGCTTTAACTTGTGTAATGTTTGGAAAAAAAATGGACGAAGGCTTGGATCACTGATGCAGCGATTCAGACTCGGGGGATTCTCCTGAAACTTGGCTGCTGGGACCCTTTCGCAGTGTGTGTGTGTGTGTGTGTGTGTGTGTGTGTGTGTGTGTGCACGCAGACCTTCAAGCGAACGGCTGTATGAAACAAAGCCTCTGTGCAAAGCTTGTAAATACATTTCTGGAGTTTTGTTTTACAAATAAACTTTACTAGTGATTTGATGTTGCTTTTGTATGATTATTATTATTATTTGTTTGTTTGTTTGTTTGTTTATCACGAAGCAGGAACTCGTATGAAGATGTTTTACTGTCTGCATTTTGTTCAAACAAAAAAAATGTTATGATGTTATGATTTCTTATTAAAATAGCTTCATAAAATAGTCGTGTCTGTAAACTTTGTCTGTAAACTATGACGGATGTGCAACAGCAGGAAGGCATCCAGGGCCGAAGGTCTTGTAAGTGTGATAAAAGAAAAATAAAAAGAAAGAGAAATGAAAGAAGGAAAGAAAGCTCAAAGACCTCTACTGGGAATCCTGCTGCGTTTCATTTCATTTAACTTCAGTAAAACATTAAAATAAAATGATGCATAGTGTATAATAATACAATAATAAAGCATTCAGGATGGAAATTAGATTTTATATATATAAAGCTGGTTATTTTTGTTTATTATAAACGTTTCATTAGGGAAATGTTTATAATGGTAATTTTTTGAAATGTGTCTTTTTCCTGTTCACCTGAAGAGGGCGCTGAATCCCCTACGCAGCACAAACCCGGAAGTAGTCTTAACAACAAAACAAAATTACGCGCTTTTATATCTTTATAACTGTAAAGGTTTCATGTTATTTCTTGCGTTAATTTAAATATACAATTTAGTGACATTTATGATACGAAAATAAAACGGACAGAGTCAAAAAGATAAAATAAAAAATAAAACCCCTGACTCAGTGTGTAAAGTACCCGGATGTGTGGAGAACAATGGCGGCGCCCTGCAGCCTGTGGTGGAGGTCGGCTATAAAAGGTAAGTTAGTAAATTATAACAACTTCAGTTTCATTTGTTCATCACTACACACACTGAGAAGATTTTCACAATGTACTAATTCACTCAACGTTTATGTTCCAACCCGAAATACAGGCGTATTTATGACGTTAATGCACTCCATAGGTTATATAAGATAAAGTGTTAGAGGAGAGTCAGTGATCCTGATGAGAGGAGATGAGCTGAGCTCCAGGTCTGTACAGTGATCTCACAAACTGGGGGAATTAAAGACAGACAGTCTGTTAGGTTACACAAACTGAAGAATGGATAAGGTTTGGATCAGTTTATTAAACAGCCCAAGACCAACTCCACCTGCTTCCAAACCTTTACATTATGAAGTCCAACATCATGGTAGATGTTACTGATGTCTAAATATTCAAATCTGTCTAATATCTATAGCTAATATCGATAACATAATGATGAAGCTAGTAATTAGTGTTAGTAATGCATTGTGTCTGTCTGTGTAGCACTTTTAAAACTCACTGACATGATATGAGGAAGAAGCCTCGACAGGAACCTTGAGAGGAACCAGACTCATCCTCTTCTGATTGATGCCAGATCATGCAGTTGTAAATCATTACTGTTCTACAGATGAATACCAGCAGTGCTAGAGTGCAGTTATTAGGCTGTCCAAGTAAGAACGTCAGGAGTAACGATGTCCATCCGTTCCTGTGCACCCTTCACCGGCGTCCTGTAGAAGATATGGTATGGTATGACGCCGGCATACAAAGCCTTGGTCCAGCCCCTTCCTGACTGATGGCAATGGTCAAAGCTCGATGCAGACCCGGAGCCCTTCGTGCCTCAAGGCTCGACTTGACCCACCATCATCCAGGACACATGGGGTGAAGCGTGGCACCAAGATGGTGGAATGAACTTCCCCCGAGTCACTTGCTGTCTTCAGACACCATCTCAAGACCCACCTCTTTCGCGGTCACTTGAATGAGCACTAACTCAAAACTTTTACAGCACTTACGTACCTTGAATTCGGGTCTACCAGCTCTAGCTTTGGATATTCCAAGTTAATGACTTAGCACCTTTGTAAGTCGCTCTGGATAAGAACGTCTGCTAAGTGCTCTAAATGTAAATGTAGATGAGAAACATGAAGCGCTACAGAAAGAGTGAAAGACCCTGGAGGTCTGAATCTACAGTCTAGGCTGGAAAGAAATCAGCCCCAGCCTCGCTTCATGCTTCTTCATATCATTTCGTGTGTTCTTTTCCTTCTTATGACCATTTACGTCATTATTTCAAGCTAACAAGTACAAAAAAAGGTCAAACATTCGAGTCATTGTTTGATATTTTGACATAATGCGTCCAAAACGAATAAAACCATGCACAACACCGGTGCGTTTCTTAATAATCGTGCGACTGTACATCTCTCAGCAGGTCTTCAGAACCTTCCCAGCAGCAGCCTCTGTTTGAAAACACTGACCTGCTCCAGACCCCAGCGGTGTGTGTTACAGCACCGAGCTCTTCACTGTGGCAGCCCCCGAGTACTGAACAGCCACAAGACAGACGCAGCCAAAAGCAGGGAGCCGGAGAACAACCGGGAAAAGAACGGAGAACGAGGAGGAGAGGAAGATTCTGGACCGGAGTATATTCCTAAGAGAAAAGCGAAAAACCCGATGAAAGTAATCGGATACGCGTGGTAGGTGTTCCATATGGTGCTCTGTGATGCCGTGTGTGTGTGTGTGTGAGAGAGTCTCTTTCAGTCGCAGGGCAGCCTGTGATCAATACGTGATCTTCTCTTACAGGATAATTGGTCTTCCTGCTGGTATAATAGGGTTTATTCTGGCTAAAAGGCAAGTGGACAAGAACCGGCTCCAGCAGCTGAAGATCCGACAGAGGATGAAGAAATCCAACGAAGGAGAGTATGAGCGCGAACGCTACAAACCTGCAGCGGGGATGCAGTAACTGGATTCAGAAACATTTAGCTTTTTTTTTATTCTGAAAATGTGGTTTATGTTGGAATCAGGACTGTCTGAGCTGATGGGAACGACGCAGAGCCGAGTGATGTGATCTTTGTAATTAACATGTGATAAAGATGTAAATTTTGTGTGTATGTGTGTGTTTTATTGAGTGTAATATAGTGAAAGTGGGAGGTTTCTGATTTTAGATGAAACTAAATCAAAAATCTGATATTTTTTTGTTCAATAAAGAAGGGTTCAGTGTAAAGGGTTAGCCGTTTTTATTTTTATTTCTTTTTTTATTTGGGGGTGGATGTAAAAAAAAAATCTAAGTTCTCTGATTCTCACCATATGCAAGTTATTAAGTCAAAAAAAAAAATCACAGCTTGTCATATTATTCAGAAACCACTAACCATAAACTCCTCCATCCTTACAGTTATAATACAATACCTTTACCTCTGACACTGGAGACTCCTTCCATAAACATTCAACCTGACTGAAAATGAGTTATTATAGCAATGAGCGCATTAATAGGCCATCATCAAGCTATCGGCAGCTGTACGTCGGCTATTAATGAAGCGTTAGGGGAAAAAAACATAACCAAGAAAAAGCTGCTTGTTAAACTTCAGCTTAAAAAGAATCCCAACAGAAACACGGCCATGTAAAAGAAAAGCGAAAATCAGGTCTGTTCTTAATCCAAACTACTCAAAACGACACTGATGAAACTGGCTGCATTTCGCTAGCAAGAATGTCCCTGTAACATTTATTTATGTTTAATATGTACAGCATATATAGTATATGAAAAAATTTAAACAATAAACGTAACTTTAATGCTCTGAACAGAGAGTACCAGTCTAAAGTTTGGACACACCTTTAATTCAGTGGTTTTTCATCATTTAAAAATGTTCTGCATTGTAGATTAATACTAAAGTCAT
>JAOVVH010000015.1:7780267-7791074 GCA_028566435.1 Scorpiodoras heckelii
GATGATGAATAATTTGTATTGGCATGATTTCTTTTAGTATAATAAAACCATTTAAAAGCTTTATATTGTAATAATTTATGCAAGGGTTAAAACTAACATACCTGGCAACATGGTAACATTATTATATCTCTTTTTTAACGCTACCAGATATATTTTTGGAGGTCCTCATGCTGTGACTCTGGTGTCTAAAACTCCTGATAATAAATGATAATAAATAACTGATAATAAATGATAATAAATAACTGATAATAAATGATAATAAATAACTGATAATAAATGTCTATTCATGGGATTTGAGCCATTGTTTTTTCGTGCACTTCCTTTTAGGACCACTTGGTGGCAGCAGAACTCCTTTAAAAAATATTAATAATAATAATAGTAATAATAACAATAAGGGCTGGTACATGTACAGTACCTTAAATTACCTTTCAGAGTAACGATGTAAAAACGCATCAGCGCTCCTTAAGGTCTAATAACACACCTTAAATTATTAATGCTATAAATATACACACTGAAAGTATGTAATGTCTCATTTGCATATAAATGAACGGTGAATGAGAAGCACTAACATTAACCGGTTTGTGATTTTCCTCCAAGCTACAAGAGACAGGATTTACAAAAGGAGACAAAAAAATAATTAAGGCTTCATCTGATTTGTTCAACAGTATAATTGATTCCTTTAATTGCAGCCATTGTAGTAGGTTTAAAACACACACACACACAGACACACACAATGACACTATAACAGCTTTGATTCTGATATGTACACATTTGCATAGATATCTATACATTTTTTTTTTTACATAAAATTGGAGCAATAAAAAAGAAAGCAGAAAAAAAAAGAAAAGAAAATAACCCCTGCACCATATTTCAGGTAAATGAATTATTAAGGTAATGGTGATCGTGAGCCAATAATCAATCAGCTTCTAATCAGAGTCTAATGTTGCTAACATGTAAAGGAGTTTTGTTAGCATACATCAGACATTAATTGGATAAATTAGATTCTTCACCAAGCAATTCCATTAAAATGACTCTCTAGGACTGGACAAAAACACAATGCCTAACAGTCACAGCGATCCTGATCAAGCCTGGCACTTGGATATCTTCATACATGGGACGTTTAGCTAACATCCGATCCAAAATGGCATCGTTTCCACAACCGTTTTGTGAACCGTTTGCCACGTGTACCTCGTCAGTACCTCGTGTTAAGCACGTCCTGTTCTGTTCTGCATGACGTCTCAAGAGTAAAAATCTTTACTAACAAACTATAGGCTATTTGTATATACATATATATATATACATATCATCTAGAAGCACATACAGTACGTCTCTTCAAGGTGCAAAAAGTGCAAAAGGTGCAGAGTGTTTGGTCGTTCTTTCAGGACTTCACAGACCAGTAGAGATTAAATGCTCATGGGCTGTTTTAAGGCGATAAACAAACAACCCCATTTTGCATTCAGGGCTTCGTACGGCTACAAGTGATGTGATATTCCAAGGCTAGTGTGGATCATGTAGACTGTTTAGTTTATCACAAACCAGGAGTTGGCATTGTTTTATCGAATCAGAAATTGTGACTTAACGTTGATATTTAGTCTGATGATAAAACTCCTGGACGTTTGGTTTGCAGTGGATGCTGAGTGAATCTGCAGTGCGACTTTAATCTGTCTTTAGTCATTCACCTTAACCTTTAGCTAGCTCAGGAATATTCAACTCATATTATAAAAGTCATTTTACAGTTTATAAAACTCTGATTACAAAAATACACGATGAATATATCAGACTGCTCACAGTTATACAGTTTAATGTTTATCTGTTAATGATTAGGGATATAGATTTGATTATTTAAATTTGTTTCTGTTAGATGTGAAGCACCTCATGGTACCAGCTTGTAACTCACTCATTCATTCACTCACTCACTTATTCACTTACACGCTCACTCATTCATTCACACACGCATTTACTCATTTACTCACTCACACGCTCACTCATTCATTCACTTATTCACTCACACACTCACTCATTCACTTATTCACTCACACACTCATTCATTCACTCATTCGCTCACTCACTTATTTGCTAACTCACTCATTCACTCACTTATTCACTCACATGCTCACTCATTCACACAATCACTCATTCACTCACTCATTCATCCACTTACTCATTTACTCACTCACACCCTCACTCATTCATTCACTCATTCACTCACACGCTTACTCATTCATTTGCTCACTTGTTCATTCACTCACTCACTCACTCACTCATTCATTCACTCACTGACTCACTCATTCATTCACAACAACATTACTGACTTTAAACCGTTTCAACTGTGACCGTATTCTGATATATATTTTTTTTACAACAAACGTTAAAACTGGAAACGTAGAACCAAATAAAAAGACTCTGTGACAGAAATCCTCACTCACGCTCGAACAGATCGGATCGGATCAGATCGTTCCCAGAGGACACAGCCGAGGTCATGACCTCCGGTCGATCCCACAGTGACGCGCGTGGCAATAAATTCTGCATCACGTCTAGCTAGTGTTCGTACAATAACATCAGACATTTTAATAATTTAGAGCCAGAATCTGCACTGATTATACTCTGATTAGTTTCTGAGTGACCACAGATATTACCCACAATCCACTGCAAGCACATGGCGGTTTTAATGAAATCAACAAACAAAGTGGAATAAGCGTAGGTACAGAATCTGTAACACACGCGAGTCATGTTTCTTTAGTGTCCATCTTCAGGTATGCTGACTGTTGGTGTATCAACACCTTCCTCAACACCAGTGTTAAGTCTACACCAGTGTTTAGATGAATTAACGTAGCTTTAGGCGAGTCAGTAAACCCGCCCCGCCCTCCCGCTTTTCCTGGCACATGACCAGCACCTCTGATTTGATATGATTTGCTGTATTACAGATTCACTCCAACTAAAACAACTTTTAGTAACATTAGTACATTATTACGTACTATTTATCATATTCAAAACACAAATATATGTACATGTTCATCAGGAATAAATTCAATCACAGCTCATCTGGGTGTAGTCATAAACAGAAGGTGCATGCTGGGATTGATGTTTAGATGATGGGGGTTGTAATCAGCACAAACCAGCTGGGTCTTCAGACAGGGTGGGGTTGTGTGTGTGTGTGTGTGTGTGTGTGTGCATGTTGGTTTGGAGAGGGAGGAAGGGGTGTTATCAGTGGACCACTACAGTGCAAAGCCTTCAAGAAATCAACCCATGTGTCCTAAATCACGCTTCCAGACAAGCCGTAGATGAGGTACTTTTCAGAGAAAAATGGTAAGAATGTGTGGAATCAGTGAGACGTGTGGGCAGGTTTATCTCCAGCCGCTTTACAACGTGCTTGCAGCCTTGACTGGCCAATCGAAACGGACTTTATAAAGAAGACGGACAACGCTTGACGTGCCTTGGTGGTGATGACGGACATGAAGCTAATCATTAACTGGCGCTGCTCATGCCCTGTGAAGAACGTTAAACCGAGGAGCAACAGTGTATTTTTAAGAAACACATACTGTTTACGTGGTTATTTGAGGTCTTGCTATGTGCTAGGGTTAAATTTGACACTTGTGGGATAATAATTTGCACAGAATAATACACTGAAGTACCAGAAAAACTGGTACTATGCAAAATCCATAGCAACGCCACCTCAGTGTCCTCCAGTGTGCATATAAAGCGACAGACATCTATGGAAGCTTCTAGAGCTGTTTCCACCATGAGAATGGCAAGAGATCATGATGTTGCAATATTGAACACGGTTTAATAGTTGGAGCTCGTGAGATGGGTCGTAGCATTTCAGAGGTAGAAGCAAAGTTTGAACATTTCAAGGGTGAACCATGACTACAAGAATTCCGGCAAAATCTCGAACTTACGACAGCAACGTGGCCGTAAAAAGACTCTGTGTAAACGTGACCGGTGTCGGCTGGCGAGAATCGTCTCACGTGATAGACGTGTAACACTGCCTCTAGTAACATTGTGATTCAATGCTGGAGCCTCAACCAACATCAGCGCGAGGTCTGTGCAACGTTCCCTCCAAGATCCTGTAGGGGACCTACCAAGGATTAACTGCTATACCAGTTTTCCTGGTACATCAGTGTATTAGACTAAATACAAAGACCTGAATTAAAGACCACTCCAAACAGGGATTAGACCCGGGACCTTCTTGCTGTGAGGAGACGGTTCTCCTCACTTAAATTATAGTTTGGATTTGCATGTTTCAGTGCTTTTTTATCATGCGATCCATTTGCCTATTTTGTAATATTTTGTGAGAAGAAAACGTAGCCGTAATGTACCGTCAAACAGCAACGTATGCTTGATTGATGGAACTTGGACAAGTCTATTGTTTATTCACGTAAAACCTAGCCTGTAATTTTATTTATGTCGGAAATGTCGCCCCCTAGTGGACTGTTTGTTTGCGGTGGAAAATTCCGTCCCAAATTAACGGTCAAATCCGAATCGTGAACTTTACCTTTGATCAGAAAACATTTTTTATACACTCTGGAAATTACTAAATGATAATTGGATGATGGAGTCCTTCCAAAACGTGTTTTTTTGATTCATCCTCATACCGTCGTTACTGAGCAACCGTAAAAATAGATCATCAAGAGTCTGATGTGTGTAACGGACACTTAGAACGACTTCAACATTAATTCTGAACAGGATACGACGTCATGATTACGGTGCTCTATTAATAAATTCATTCAACAATTGCATCAGTTCAAAAGATAAAAAAAGAAAGAAATCCTGCTAGCATCTCACTCGTCCTGGGTTCTTCCAGACACAAGAGCTTTAATCCAAAGAAGAGGTATGAATATTCCATTAGAGCCTCCACCCAGAGTAACTGATATCCTCACTGACAGAGCGCCCATAGAGCTTTCTCAAGCTGATGTAACTTTATCTCAACCCTGACGTTGTACCAAGAAAACTGTGACTAGCAAAGCAAAGGTGTGTTCAGTAATGATTAAACTGCGAAACCTCCATTAAATCTGGTGAACCCTGTCCATCCGTGTACACTGCCTTCATTTGTTTCAAGATGAAAATGGGAAAACAAGGAAACAGCATTTTGTTTTATAGCATTTTTGTTGGGTTTTTTTTTCTTGGTGCATAGGTTGCTAGCGTCTAAAGTCTAAAACAAAGTCACAGATATTCATGTATCTAAATCTGAATCCAAAAATTACCGACTTCATTATATTTCAGTGTGAACAGAGTTGAGAGGTTTTGACAGAGACCTGTTGGAAGTTAGCTATTTAGTAGCTAACATTACTAACCCATGTTAATTGAAACAGGATAACTTTAGCTAACATTATGAACCGTTTAACCACCAGATTAACTCGCAGCAGCTGAAAAATTCTGATGAAATTTTTCTATCCGTCATGGTTCCTTCTTTAACCTTCAGCTTCTTGTTACTTGTTTCAAACAAACATGCATGTTAGCAGTACATCAGGTGCTAACGTCGATCGTTAATCAACTCACTAACCATCGCGGATGACTCGGATGCGTAATTTTTCCATATTTGGGTTCCTGAATATTTAACTTGTAGTCAATCCTTTAATAATTCTATTAAAAAACAGAATTCTTTTTCTATTTCTGTTTGCACCAAGAAATAAATTCATTTCGAAAGCATCCTATCCGAACCCCCGTCCAGCCGAATCCTAATCTCCTGGTTATATACGGCTTCGTGCGTAAGCGCAGGATGTGCAGCGATGTTTATGACGTAAAGTACAAAACAGCAGTATAAAAATAAATAAATTGCTCTTCAATCTTTTGCATAATTTGTCACCACAATCAGTAGCACCTTGAAAACAGCAGCAGACGTCAATCACACAGTAGAAGTTATTGCTATTTCAAAACATTTTAGTTCCTCACTTCAAAGACAATCCTGCAAAGGCTAAGTGCTAAGGCGCTGTTAATAACGAGTCAAATCTAGTGGGGAACGAGTGCTATGGAAAAAAAATTTTCTTCTAATGCCCACTCTAGCTTTTCATTATTAGTGAAGCAATTTCAAGTGAAGCGTTTCCTTTAAAGTAAGGAACCTCCGTCCTGGCAAATACCTGTCCATTCCTTCGATACTAAAAATAAATTAAAGAGCTAGAAGTCATCATTACTTTTTATTGCTAACTGACTCTGCAATCTTTGATTCGCTGGCCATCGATGTGCAATTCTATCCGGCTATAATCCTGGCAAGGCCGCCGTAGACCTGCGCTTGGACAGGCCCATACTCCACCACCTCGCCATCCACAGTGATGATCCCCGTGGGTGATAAGGGTTCTAGTCGTAGTGCCCGCACTTTAACGTACTCCAAAAATGGGCAGTTTGTACTCAAGTGGGCACCTTTCTCCATGGCCAGGAAGAGGCCCAAGAGGGCTCGACGCGAGATTCCTGCTTTGACGTAGATCAGGTGTATAACTCCATCCGCGAGTCTGGATGCAGGGGCAGCTATGAAGTCTTCGGCAAGGTGGGACTGGTACACCGCCAACACCAGAACAAAATCCTCCTCCTTGACCACGGTCCAGTGTGCTGGCACAGGTTGGTCCAGTGGTACAAGGAGGGAATCTGGTGGGCCTCGTGTGGTCACTGGTGACTCACTGGTCCAGCTGGGTTTGTAGGCATTGTTGGAGTTGCACGAATTGTGCAAGAGGTGATTCTGACAATTCGAGTTACTTGACAAGTGGGAAAGAACGGAAGAGGATGAATTGAAACCAACTGATGACTGAGTCAGGCTCGGAGGGGATGAAGGTTCCTCGGCAGGGAGGTATGCTAGCCTTCCTTTGTATAACCTCAGCGAGGTGAGGCGCACTAGAGTACCCATGGTGAAGCGAGCCGCTCCGATGTGGCGGTACTTCTCACTCTCGATGTCCACATCAGCCACGAAGCCCCAGGCGAGGGACAGGAAGGAGAACAGGCGCTGACTGGATGCCATGCAGACTGAGGTGAGGTCCATGTGTGACACAAGGCCTTTACACAACATGAAGCCACAGCTCACCAACAGCTCCTCACCAGACACTGGCTGTGACCTGAGAGAAAAAAAAATGAATGAATGTGGTTTAATAAAATGAATGAAAGTCATCTGACCTGCAGTGTCAAACTGGTTTTAGGTACCGGATGAAGGATTACCTCACAGGATTACTACAGTCTGTCAGTAGCTGACCTTATGACCTTGAGTTTATTCCTACATTATGCCCTCTAGTGGAATAACACAGATTGGCTCTTTTTTCACATATTTCTTTCAATCTGCTTTATTAATTTATCTTGAACTGTATGTGCCATGCTTTTCCTTTTCTTTATAATCAAGAACCTGCTAAAAACACAACCCAGGCCTGAGAACAAAGAGACTCCACCCATGTGGAGAAAGATCTACCCCCTTATTTTTTCCATCAAGTCAACAGTCTGCCTCAGGGGCAATTATATCAGTCTCCTTGGGGTTCCATTCAGACTGTCTTCACAATGTCATCGCTCCCATGAAGTGCCGACTTTATTATTCAAATTATTGATCTGTACCTTGTACGGCTTCTAAATAATTAATCTGACTATTTGGTATATTTACATTCATTTTTTTGTTGCATTTTTGAGTAAAGCCAAGGACAAGGAGATGAGCGCTATATATTATAATGTATTATAATATATTATAATTATAATGTATAGCCATATATTTATAATGCATTAAATCCCTTATGGATTTTTGTTTTCATAACTAAACATGGAGCAGAAATGGTTAATAGTTAAGTCTTTAAAAGGCATTAAATGCAAAACACTTATGCACACTTCTAGCATGGATCATCTGCTGGATATCATTACCAAGGGTAGGAGTTGTGCTTTCTTTCTTTTGGTATAATAGACAAAGAGTAAAGCAAAGCTACCGATGTTTCCATACTTGGTGTGGACATATAGCATTGGACTAACGGAGCATAAACATGGACTGGAGTTCTGTATTTTATCAATATTATATGATTATTACATAATGCAAGGATCACAATTGCAGATCACATTGCCAGTCTCAGGTATGTAACATTTTTTCCCCAATGGGTCAGCACATTCTCCAACAGCTCTTAAATCAAGTGGAAGTCTTACCCAGAGTAGGAGTGTATTGCGGCAGCTAGGGCATTCCCCGAACCTCCAGGCAGCACACCGAGAGGAATCTGGATGGCTTCCTCCCAGTCATCCCTCTCCATGAGGCCGTTTATGACCTGCGGATATACAGAGGACACGTGCTGTCGGAACCCACTCTTTCACATGAAGTCGAATTTCCAGAATTGCTCTTAGTGTGAAATATTGGACACTTTGCCCATTACACGAAAGATCTTATATATATTGCTCAGTAATTTACTCAATGATTTACAAACTAATTGCTGTACATTAAACTCCTTCTTGTCACAGACAGATGATAACATAGATGATTACAAACAAGCACCCTAAGGACACTTTGTATTTCTACCTAGTTGCTGTTCCACTTTTTAAGACTGAATTTAGCTGTACTTTAAATAGCAAGGTTTCTTTTTTCTTTTCATTTTTAGAAACTTGTTTTAGCTTTTTCTATCATTGCCTGATTAAAACAATGTTAATATGAAAAAATACCACAAATCTTAGGTATAAAATAAGGGGCAAAAGTGGTCATAGATCTTTTCATGGTTTCAACATGGGAATAAAAAACATTTAATGAGGTATTTACATACAGCTGGGAAGCATGAACATCCCCAGACAACTACTAAGAAAAGAGAACTATAATTACACTGAGATTATACTTAACATCAACATATTGGAAATTTTAGTATTGTGTCACAACATCTTTCACATTTCCAAAGATGCCTTGCATCAGTGTTTTGTCTACTTTAAGCACATGCACAGAGTATTGTCATGTCTTTGCCTTACGATATAACAACTATAAATTCACAAAAACATCCTAAAATATCCAGACGGATTCAGTGAATTGCATGCTAGCATCCAGAGATGCTAAGATGTTAAATATGTTACGATGCAAACTAGTATAACAAGCATAACAATATTTATTCATCCATGCTTTTTGGAAAGTAACTGAAAACTATAAATGAACTTGCTGTACACTTTACATATAAGCATCCTGCATGTTAATCCAGCAGTGCCTTAAATTCATAAAAATCCAAACAAGATGAATTAGCAAACAAGGTAACTGCCAATTCTGGAAACACCATTCAGCAGCATGTGTTTTTCACAGTCCTGCTGTTATTGCAGTCATTTCAGTGTGAACTGAAGTGTCATAAAGCAATCTTGAAATTTTTCCTCACATGACGTTCATCTAAACCTGTCACTTTCGGTACATTCCTAAAGCAGCCTCTGGGTATAGGAGGCGTCCGTTTGCTGAGATTTACTTGGCGAGTGTCTAGAGTCGCTGTGGGCTGAGGAATTTGCTGACGGCGATCTCACCTCAAACAGCAGACCGTCTCCGGACATGACAACCACGGCGTCCCACTGAGCCAGGTCCGCTTCTCGTACCAGCTCCTGGGCGTGGTTCTGACGCTCTGCAAACAAATGAGAAAGGTGGTGTGAAAGTTGTTAGTCGTCCAGTGTTTTGGGTTCCTGAGTTGGGTGCTTGAGCTTCAGGAATCTAAAAAAGCCATAATTAACAGAAAAGACTGTGGTGTAAAAATGTTTAAAAGATTAGACATAAATGACTAATATTCTGAAAGGTCATGAATTTCCTAACAAATAAAATCACCTTTTTAATCTATCGCTAATTCGACAGGATTTTTAAAAAAATATAATGTGGATTTGTTAGATTTGGGACTGAAAAACAGACTCACCAGCAGGGGGCGTTATCTAGTGTCTAATGTTTGTTAAAGCACCAATAGCCTTTTCCCGACAAACCGACAAACTCATCTAACCAATGTTAAAAGCTAGCATTAAGCACTGGAATGTGGACTGATATAGCGATTGTGGTTCATGCTTAGTGATGTAGTTTCCACAAGGACCATATTTCACACGTTTGTGACCTTTTAAATGTAGCTAATGTTTGTGAGCAAAAAAAAGGTTAAAATGGCTAAAAAGCTCCAGATGATAGAAATACTATTGGACCTCATTTTTCCTACAATGCATTACATAATTTGTTAGCGGTGCATTCACGTCAGCTATCATTTCGCAGATCTGGGCCAGGCTGCTGTAGCGCTTTCTCTCTTATCTCACAAATGCCCCTCATTTATCCCAAAACATCACGTCCCAAGCCTTGATCTTTTTCAGCTTGTTATATCTCGGAGACTGGAGTTCACTGATGAAGAAGATTGGATTCTTCCGCTAGCTGCAACGTAACTCCGGGCCCCTGAGGGAGGCATCAGATTCTCCACTTGTCCCGTCGTCATGTCCGTGTGAAGCCAGACGGGGGAATCGATCTGGCCTTTATCAGTCCAGTCACATCACATTTCCTTATACAGAGCCTCTGCTTGTGGGAAATCAAGCTGGTGGAAGATGAGAAAGTGCAGGAAAACGAATGCAAGCTACTGAAAGTGGGTCATGCAGTGAAGAAGTATCTTTAAAAAGTTCCTCCCTGTATGCAGCCATTGTACTCACTGGAGTATTGGTTTCGAGGTAATGCCATCATCTGGATTCACTTCCTGCACTTCTTAGAGGCAAGGGTTGTTCAGGTCTAATTGCTTCCAAGTCCCAAATGCAAATGTCTCAGAAACTGCTACACTCAATATGCGTATGTGTTATCCAATACACAGCTATAGTGGTGGCTTGGTATTAAGACCCTGGGCTACTTATCAGAAGGTTTGGACCAAACTACCAAACTGCCCCTTTCAGGCCCTTGAGCAAGGAC
>JAOVVH010000015.1:8306376-8317594 GCA_028566435.1 Scorpiodoras heckelii
CATGCGTCAACATTTTACGGCGCTAGTACACCGTAGCATTGTTTGCATTAACAATGAAGCTGCGATAAAAAGTGACTTAAAAATGTGATATTGTGCCCATTTCCAGAAACAAGTTACATAACCGATATTGTGTATTAGTGCCATAAAATGTTGACGCATGTGCAAAACACCTGCCCGAACCGTCCCTCGGTGAATCGCAATGCACTTGCGCACATTTGCTCGCGCATGCTCGGTATGGATCGGGCAGAGTGTATGAGTCAGGTAGCCACAGGCCATCCTAAAAACTAGCATGTTACTAAACAGGCTAACCTAAACACTATCATTTTAGTAAACAGGCTAACACTCCGGTCTTCTTTAATTCATCCATAACATTCAGAATCTCTCAACATTTGAGAGAAATTCATTCTTTCTTTTTTCTCCTGTTATGAAATCAATCACAGCACATGTGGCTTCATCGTCATGGAGATTTTTAATGCAAGAACAACAACAATATAAAACACCGGCAAGATTACGAGCAGATATAAACTCTGAAATAATTCTGTATGGTTTCTCGGTTAAATAATAAATAAGTGACTATATTTAGAATAAATATATACGTCTTGGGTTTGTTAGCTACAACGTCCAGTGATGGAACTGAATAAACCGTGTAATAAATACACACACATCCGATTATACTAATTAATAATCTATGAGTAAATCTCACACAGGGCTCCCGTACGGTTTACTAGCAAAAATAGATGTTCTAGAAGAAACGTATCAGACTTGGATAGCATCTCTGTTAGGCAGGTTATTTAAACGCAACATTCATGATAAGAAAATAAGGTCTATTGCAAACATTTCTGGTCTGAAGTGGAAGAAGAAGAGAGACACTGCAGCCTCACGCACACTAAACACGTGGGATGGGATTGATTAAAACAAACTAACAAAAACATAAACAAACAAAACACAGCAACAGATACAAATGACATTTAAATAGAAAATCTCTCCATTATATTTAGATTAGACATTTCATCAGTGATTGTTGGTGCCTCGGTGAGTGTATTAAGCTAGTCAAGTTAGCCAGCTTTGATAATCTAATCTAATCTAATGTGTAAACAAAGCTAAGCTAGTACAGAAATAGCACAGAACTGGAACAAATGTTCACACTCATTAATGCATTCCTTAATTTCTGTTTAACTAATTTGCTTTAGAGTAGTTATTACGGTTTCAGTAGGATAAGATGAACAGGCCACGCCCACAAGCGCCAAACTCTGTCTCTGACTGTTGCTGTGATCTGCCGTGATTGGCTCAGAAAAGCAGAGGGCGGAGTCCCAATGGGGGGAAAGGACATGTCGCATGTAGGCAGGTTGCTTCTTCTTCATCTTCCATAAATGAAAGTGAATTATAAATGACTAACAGGTTTATATTCTGGGTGAATAAACGTCTCAGAAATTGTTGCCAGTGGTTACAGACAATAAAAGAAAACAAACATTTTACACGCACACACGTCGAGTACAGTGTAACGTACATTTTAAATAGAAAAAGCAACTAAAACGCAGAGTTATGGCAGTGCATCAGCACAGTGCGTAAAATAAAAAAATAAAAACAATAAAAGAACACAGTGTAGGTTTTTGGTCCTGTGACTTCACAGCTTTACAGAAAACACATACAGGTAATCAGGTAAGGCTACCGTTACTATGGCAACCGCAGAATATAATTCAGATCAAATAATATCCTTGTCAGAATTGCAATTTTTTTTTGGAACGCAAATTCTCTGAAACAAGTCAGACATCGTTAATGATTAATATATCAGTCATTAATCATTTCTTTTATTTGGACAATAAAGTAAACGGTGCTAAAATTATTAAGTATTTAATTGTGGAATTGCAAATTAAAAAAAAAAATCTCAGGACCAAAAAGAAAAAAAAAAATCGTAGGAAGGCAGACGGCAGTGCAGAATGAAGGTCACGTGACTCACACAGGACAATGTGTATAAAATATATAATAAATATATAGTAAGTGACTGTAAGCGCTATGGCTAAAGCGTAAAGCTCTTATTGCACAAAACTGCTTGCAAAGCTTAAAAAAAAACTCCTGCAGCAAGTTTTTAATGAGACACAAATCAGCGCACGTGATCACGGCTTATACAGCGTGACGTCGTAACTGTGTTCAGTGTTTCAGAAACAGTGCTGTTAGCGCAGACCTGCCGAGCTGCACGGGAAACGCAGGACGTTTTCAATGCCGTCACTTACACAGTTAGAATCGGAGTGTGAATGTACACAGAACCACCACGTGTTCACATGCACATTAATTACTCTATTTCATTTATTTTGTCCCTAACGGAGTGTGTAAACAGACAAGCAGCAGCTGATCCTCCACCTACACCCCCACCTAGCATTAACTAGCACGTTAATAAACAGGCTAACCTAAAACCTAGCATGTAGGCCACAAACTAGCATATTAGTAAACAGGCTAACCTATAAACTAGCATGTTAGTAAACAGGCTAACCTAAAAACTAGCATGTAGGCCACAAACTAGCATGTTAGTAAACAGGCTAACCTAAAACCTAGCATACAGACCACAAACTAGCATGTACATGTAAACAGGCTAATCTAAAAACTAGCGTGTTAGTCAACAGGCTAAGCTAAAAACTAGCATGTAGGCCACAAACTAACATGTTAGTTAAGAGGCTAACCTAAAAAATAGAATATAAGCAACAAACTAGCATGTACATGTAAACAGGCTAACCTAAAAACTGGCATGTTAGTAAACAGGCTAACCTAAAAACTAGCATGTAGGACACAAACTAGCATGTTAGTAAACAGGCTAACCTATAAACTAGCATGTAGGCCACAAACTAGCATGTTAGTAAACAGGCTAACCTAAAACCTAGCATACAGACCACAAACTAGCATGTACATGTAAACAGGCTAACCTAAATACTAGCATGTTAGTAAACAGGCTAACCGAAAAACTAGCATGTAAGCAACAAACTAGCATGTTAATAAATAGGCCAACCTAAAAACTAGCGTTTAAGCAACACTAGTATGTTAGTACATAGGCTAAATTAAATACTAGCATGTAAGCAGCAAACTAACATGTTAGTAAACAGGCTAACTTAAAACCGTTGTTAGCCAATTCAAACTAAGATCAACAGATACTGCTATACTTTAATGAACTCAAAACACGCGTCAGTACAAGAGATCGCTAATTAGTGATAAAGGGGGCGGGGCTTTAAGGAGGTCGGTGAATGTCAGTGTGTTAAAAATCTACGGAACTGTCAATCATTCCAGATTTATATGTTGATTGGCGGAGCTGCTATGAACAATGCATGAAGGTCGGCAGGTCTGTAAATGTTACGCTCCATTCGTAATTAACCTCGTCAATGTCATTTAGCAAAATAAATTTTTAATAAAGAAAAACTTTTAATTAAGCAGCCCGAGCTGCACCACAGCTGCATTTGGGACGCAGCCCCAAGCCTCACTGAGGTTCTGTGCTCGTCCTCGGAACGTGAACGCTCTTTACTGACGGCGCTTCAGCATCCGAAGCGCTGGACTCTTCATCGTCGGTGTGCTCGGCACTGTGGTACAGCATGAGCGCCTGAGTTTTATGTGTGATGGTGATGGTGCACGGCCCCTGAGCCCAAGGTTCTCCGTCCACCTGCATCGGCATGCGCGAGCTCTTCAGGACCAGCTACAGGATCAACACACATCATAACCACACACACATCATAAACATCTTACCGAGCCACAAGGCATAATAATGCTCACATGAAACTACAGTCCCCACGCTGGAATCACCTGAGCAGCACAGTCACTCCATGCATCTGTTTTAACTGCACAATACAACAGCCAGCTAATATCTATACGACATGAGCGATTAAAGCGGCAGTATGTAATATGTAGTGCCCTCCACTGCCTGTGAATGTGCACTGACAGAACCCTGCTGCTGAAACTGCATATGCCTAGTGAGTTTAAAAAAATAGTAATAAATAAAAATAAGCATTACGAGTGACCACTTCTGTTCTGGCTCAGGGAGGAGCTAATTCACAGGCCAGAAAAACATCCAACCAAACGCATGAAACTAAAATGATCCAGATTTACATCAGATTTTCTAACTTATCTTAAACTGCTTCTTTAAGTCTAGTTAGCTAACTCATACTCTAGAACTGGGGTTCTTTAACATTTTCTAGCAGAAATAAATTCCAGATCAATTCATGAGACTAATTAGGTCAGAATTTAAATGTGTACAATAATATTTTGGACATATTATATCCAATCTGGGATTATTATTCACTGATGTTATTTGTTTATATTATACAGAACCCAGGACGTAGTAAACAAGTTCACTACACTGCTCACCCTCACTGTGTGTGCCTGGCCCAGTCGCACAGGGTTGGCAAGTTTGACTTGGATCTGAGCGCAATGGAATGATCCAAACACTCCGACCACCTCCAGCAGACCATCATCCAGTCTGCACACACACACACACACACACACACACAGAGGACTAAATCAGTACATATGACACATAACACACATTACTAGAGTATACAGTTAAAAAAATGTAGCTGAAATCTGGAGATAATCAATTAACTGGCATTATAGCTATGAATTGATTGGCTGATTGATTACAATAGAGTATATGCTAACATGATAGCTGGTGGGTTAACATGTTTACTGTGATGCTAGTTCACGGGTTAAACAGGTTAGGTCACGAATTAGCATGTACTACAGTGCTAACTGGAAAGTTAGCCTGTTTATTACAAGGCTAGTTTATAGCATGTTTATTAGCCTGTATGTTAAACAGCATTTTTCTTTTTTTTTGTCTAAATGAATTAATCAGCTCATGAAATAGGAAACTGGAGAAACATCATTTAACTCGTTATGAAGAGAAAAAAAAAATCAAAGAACAGGAATCAGATTCACTCGTCTGAAATTTACACTGTGCACAAAGTCAGGACTCTACTAAGTGTAGTGACCGAAGCGTTTAGGAAACGCCCAACATGCTAAAATGGACAGAATGTGACGTTTGTAAAACACCACCAGGAAATGTAAATGTGCATTAGGGTGTGGCTTGTTAAGGCTGCTGAAGGTAGGTTAAGGACTGACCGTGTTGGAGGACACGGCTCATCTCCCATCCCCTCCCACAGCCGGCAGCCTCCGCCCCAGTACCCGATATTGCATACGATGATGCCCTCCAGACTGGGCAATGGTACCCGCTCTCCATCCAGCTCCAACTGTGACACACACACACACAGAGGTATGCTTTAACTCCAGCTTCCATCAGGACCACATGAGATCATCAAGAAAGCAGCAGTTAAACCTTTACAGCCACACAGACTGTAGAGACTGTTCATCACAATATCACAAGATTGTATTTCAAAGTGGCCCCATTATCCCCCTTTCCCACAAGCTAATCCAGTGCCTTTGCGTTTTAATGAAATGCCTCTGTACAACATGCATCACTTGGTCTGAGTGCCTGCTGCTTTAAATAATAATGAGCCACCAATGTTAACCCCGCCCCCTTCTGCCACAGGGTGTGTTTATAGGCATATTATTTAGATGCTACGGTGACTGATGCGAGTGAGGTTACCAATTAAACTGACATGTCCACCATTTTTGATGTGTCAAGACTGGACATTTTTTTCCGAGAATAAAGTTTATCCACTCAGCTGTTCTATACTACATAGTGATGTGCATTGGTCACCGACAGCAGTTTCCTTAACTTCAACTTAATGCTGTAGAATCTGCTACTCATGAGAAATAAACAAGGAGGGGTCTCTATGTTTTGGCTTAGAACAAGAAAATATAATACAGGAAGGTGTGAATTTTGTGATCAAGACATAACCGTATTACGTTATGCTTCACTGTCCAAAATCTGATGCTGAGAGAAGGAAAGGAACTGATACTGGACCTTAAAGAAATAAAGGTAAGCTTTGATTTATATGAACTTTTACTAAGACGTTCTAGTGAGAAGTGTTATCTATTTTTGGTTCAGTATCTTAGGAGAACGAACTTGATAGTAAGAACATAATGTTTTTTAATTGCATTTTTTTCTCGCTATTTTATTTATGATAAGAATTAGTGAATTAGTTAGATTCCTGATCCACACTCTGTTCCAGTAGGTGGCAGTGAAGCACCATAACGTTGTTTGCTAACCGCAATAAGAATCAATAAGAAGAAGAAGAAGAAGAAGAAGAAGAGGTGGGACCTTAACAGTGATGCAATCCTGCACCCTCACTACACTGTTTCACTATAATGTGTTCTCTGAATGCTGGGAAGGAGTCTTAGTCTAGTCTAGGACCCAACTTGGAAGGACACATCCCATCAAGGGCTACATCCTTGATATTGAGAAACAGTCTCAGAAGGTGTACGTGTACGCAGGAGAGCTGCTGAACACATCCTACAGTTCACGCTGTATTTTAAAACACCTCTGAATCCTGAGTACCAGTCCTCTGGATTTCTAGATTAGTAAAAATTTATATCACAAGGTCAGACTGTTCGTTTTGATCACACCCACTGTGGAAATTTTAAAGAGAAACGTGAAACAGTGCATGAGGACGACGCTAAACCTTACAGTCGACATGGAAACCAGATGACCAGGAATGTTTCAGCTCTGACGCACCGTTTAGTGGGCACCGTATTTAATCCTCCAGATGTGTGTGTATGAGCTACGTAAGCGAGTACGTGAACAGTGATGCCATGCAGGCGCATGTACGTGTGCTGAAAGTGAAGTTTATCTGCGTCTCTATAGTGCTTAGTGTGATGACATTTTCACCTCAACCCTTTTGTCCAAGTCTTTACATTCCTGCACCAGACAGTCTTTGGTTCCGTAGAGAAAATACACCGCCTGTGAGACGAGGAGACGAGACGTCACACAATAGTTAAACGTGTACTTATAATGAGTAATATTATAGTTCATGTACAGTAACACGGACCTTGTTGATGATGCGGCTGGAGAAGAAGGACGGCGTCTTTTCGCGGTGGGCGTGGAAGTTCAGGGCCATCAGAGCGTCTGGACCCACTGAGAAATAATTATTCATGGACAAAACCTGTGGAGACATCAAGCCACATGAGCCACGTTCACGTTATAGTGCTGAGTAATGGACATGACGTGTGTGATGCTGAGCTGCTCTGACCTTTGGCTTGCGGAAGTAGTTTCCTTTAGAGACGACCTGAACTTTCCACCTGAAGTGTGAAGACAGAGCAGTTAAAGAACACAAGTCTTCTGGATGTCAGAAGCACCGTCTTTCAGAGCACAGTCTAGCGGATCAATACGTTTCCTGAACAGCACCGGTCCTAAAACACAGCCTTGTGGAAACCCGTGTTTGTGTTGAATTCAACTTGGGTAATACGTAAACTTGACACGTTCATGCTACGTAGTGGGGAAAACATGGAGTCCTGGACGAAAGAGTGTTTGCTGATCGTATGTTTATTATTTCTTTCAAAACAGCAAATCGTACAGTCAGTGTAATAAATTTAACAAATAATACATGCAGGTTGTTGATTACTCTAAAATAAATATTACTTTAAATTTGTTTACAGTAGTGAAGTGATACTTTATTTACAGTCAGTTGATGGCATGAGCAGACGTGTCGTCATCACGTCACATGCATAGGAATTTAGTATACTAGGAGTATACTAGGAATTTCTACTTGAAGGGGTTTCTTTGTTTTTTCCTAGTTGGAAGTCAGAAACGATGAACTTTAGTTGAACGCAGCTGCAAACATGGCATCCCACAGGGCTCTGTTTCATGACTGTCTTTTGTGTTATCTACAGATATATGTAGATTTAATACGTTATTCAGATTGCTGTGATAATGATGCCTGACTGTTAAAGAAGAGCATGAAGGTACAAATTCAGAGAACGTCTGGATACCTTTTAGAACTTGTGTCAAACATGCCAAACTTTGCTTCCACCTCTGAAATTCTACGTTCTCATGGTGGAAACAGCTCTACAGATGTCTCTATAAGCTTCCATAGATGTCTGTCGCTCTATATGCGCACTGACAATGCAACCAATGACGTGCACAGGTGGTGTTGCTGTGGACTTTGCATAGGGTCCTGTACCAGTTTTTCTGGTGTATATAAGAGTCAGTAGTATTCTTCTATTGTAATGTGTATGAAGTCTAGACCGTGTCTCGGCGAGTGTGCAAACTGACCTGTCCATCTTGACCACTTCGGCTTCCAGAACGTTCCTGATCACCTGCTCGATAGGAATCTCCCCGGCGTAACCCGAACCCCAGCCCAGAGAGTTAGAAAGATCATTCCCTGTCCCGAGAGGGAGGATGGTCACAAGGGGGATGAACTGATCCTGATCCTGCGAGAGAGAGAGAGAGAGAGAGAGAGAGAGAGAGAGAGAGAGAGAGAGAAACAACAAGACGATCATTAATCACTCACACATCTTCTCGTGGGTGTTAACGTCCTGAGCAGGTGGAACTGGTTCTAGAAAATTTCCTTAACAATAATAATACTGAAGAGCAGCTCCATTAGTCATAACAATACACTGTGGTGGGAAAACCCCAGTGAGACAGAATGAAACATGTTTATATTTTAGTGTTTGTTTTGTAAACTCTACATTCCAGCAGGGATTATAACTGCTGTATTTGGGCGTTAATGAGAACGTAAGGAGTAATTTCTCTGGATCTTAATCTAGACTTCGTGTTCTCTTCTCTTCAGGATTCTTGATTTTTCTGATTCTCAGTGAGGAAATGAGGGAACGCGCTGCATCAAAATGTTAACTCTGGGCAGTGATACGATTATGTTGCATAGTCTGATGTTAGATTTGTGATGACATCATGAGGCGGAGTGTGTGTGTGTGTGTGTGTGTGTGTGTGTGTGTGTGTGTGCGCGCGTGTGTGCGTGTGCCTTCTGTTTCATGGCATCGATGGCGTCCAGAACCCAGCCCACTGTACCGTCACCTCCACACACCAGCACACGTACACAGCCAGGGGGCAGCAGAGTGCACAGCTGCAAGGCTTTGGCAGGAGCGATCTCGGACAGGTCAAACACCTACCACACACACACACACACACACACACACACACACACACAGTGAATGAGAATCGTCTGTGAACAAGCTGAAAGATTGACTTATTAGAACATTGATATAAACCTGTGATTTGACATTTCACTACAATCTGAGCTGCTGTTACAGAAACTAATCAACACCCATTCTGGCCAATCAGAATGCAGAATTCAACAGCCATCAGTGTCACATGATCATCCAGACGGAGATACCTGCACTGGGTTCAGCAGGGTTCGAAACTCTCCGAGCAGCTCCTCGCCCATGTTGTTTCCACTGCGCGTGTTAGCGAGGACCAGCAGGGGGCTCCACCCACTTCCACACACTGCTGCAAGCTAATCACACACACACACACACACACACACACACACACACACACACACACACGTGAATGCACGCACATCTGGACCTTTCTGAGATGGAACTACGTTTCCAGAGGGAAGTTATTTGCAATTTTGTTCGCACACGGATACGACAAAACCTTCAGGAAACGCCGGCGCCGGACGGCTTTGTGATGTCAGAGACAGGGGGTGGGGCTTTACCTTGCGGTACTCGTCCGGGTGTCTGCGGCGCAGTTGGTTCAGCTGGAACAGGTACGAGGGAGGAATGATAATGGAACGGAACTCGCCCAAATCGCAGTGCTCGTCATCGCCGAGGGCTGGTTTGCAGTCGTCGTGAACCGTCGTCTGACACCACACACACCTTTGCATGTGCACACACACACACACACACACACATTAGCAAGTTCTGTAAGTGAATAATAAAAGGAACAGAGAAGGGACAAAATACCAGCGTGAACAGTGGGGGGCGCTGTACAAGATGTGCGACAACAATGGGGGAAAGTAGCTAGTAGGGTGTCTCCATGGTTACGCACATCTGTACGACGTTCACTGTCTACGAACAAAAGCGTTAGACGTAGTCGAGGAAGATATTCCAGGGCTAATCAGGGCTGTTTCAGCACCACACTGCCCCCTAGTGGATGGAGTTTGTTATCCTCCAGATACACGTAAGCTGGTACGCAGACGTTTACGCGTGCGCACACGTACGCGTAGTGAAAATGCACTGTATATGCAGCTGTCTGCACGTTCCCACGTCATGCGTTGATGTACTTGTGCGCTGACTCTCTCTCTCTCTCTCTCTCACACACACACACACACACACACACACACACACCTACCTGTAGTCGCAGAGTTTGGGCTGCGTGCCGCACTGCTGCTTGCACACGGCGCAGTAGCTCGCGAGCGGCACGTTCCCGCGCGCCCAGCGGTGGCGGACGCGTCCGTCCGCGTGCGCCGGCGGCGCGGAGATCTCCTTGCAGGCCAGCGCGCGCTCGGCGGCCCGCGCGCACGCCGTCTCGTGCGCGCACACGCCGCAGCAGTCGCAGAAGGCGCCGTGCAGGACGGGCAGCTCGCACGCGCTGCAGTACGTGGGCTTCCCGAACAGGTCCGTGTAGCGCCAGCGGTGCCGGCTGGCGCGCGACAGGTCCCGCAGTCGCACCGCGCGCTCCGAGCGCCGCACACTGCACCACAGCGTGATGAGCACCGGGAGCAGCACGGCCACGCCGGTCCACAGCAGCAGCGTGCTCCACCACGCCCCCTCACGCGCCACGCTCTCATCCATATCCGCTTTCTGTGGGGGGAGGGGAGGAGAGGGAGGGGTTCAAAAAGAAACACAAAGTAACGAGCGAGCAGATCAGAGAGCGAGACACGGACGCCGCCGCGCTTCAAAGGAAAATGACGTCACACCATTCCTTCCGCCGCGCGCACGTGCACGGGACACCAGGTCACCTCCGGGCATCTCACCGACGAGCCTCCAAAATCAGCGCGAGACGTTCAGACTACACTCAGGGCAGCCGGCTCGCGCCATGAACATCAAACGGAAATACCGCGGCCCCGCCCCTGCGTGGTTAAACACCACCCCACCCCCCGGGTCAGAAATCTCTGTTTGTTTGTTTGTTTGTTTGTTTGTTTGTTTTCCTTTTGAAATATTTCGTGGAGGCAAATCTGCAACCGTTTATCCTCCGCGAGCTCACAGGCTCTCTTCCTCCTTATCAATTCACGGAACCGGAAGCAATGACGCACAATGGGGGTGTGTCTCAAATCGGATCTCGTTCCCTAAGTAGTGCACGAGAAAGGGGCTTCGAGGACGTCAAGTTGACTCAAAGAAAATGTAGACAATAAAGGAGGAATAAAGCACAACAACAACAACAACA
>JAOVVH010000015.1:8372052-8383692 GCA_028566435.1 Scorpiodoras heckelii
TGTGTGTGTGTGTGTGTGTGTGTGTGTGTGTGTGTGTGTGTGTGTGTGTGTGTGTGTGTGTGTGTGTGTGTGTGGCGCTGTGTTTCGCAGGACGTTGCCCCTGAACTCCAGCAGCGAGCGTGTGTTAGCGCACGGCTCTACGTGGTAAAGCTCTGGGAGTAAAACCCTCACTAACCCCCAATAACCACACCCACATCTCTCCTGCTCCTAAACCTCCTAATAAACTTCCTGTTTGTTCCGTAGCTGCTAAACGAGCGCCGTGTTCTCCGTTACACATCACACTGATCCCTCATTCCATCATTCATAATTTCACCACTTCATGACCTCATGACCTTTAGCTCGTCTGTACATTCACGTTCATTTAGTATTTACACACTCTACGGCCAAAAGTATGTGGACACCCCTCCATCACACCCATATAGTGTTTATGTATATTTACATTAAAATGCCATCATTTCAGGACTACAATTTTTTTTGTCCATAAAGATCATAAAGCGAAATAACATTCAGTGCTGATTTATTAGATAATAATTTGGTTTTCTGCGTTACTGTTATTTAATAGTGATGATATTTATTATTGTAAATGTCTTGGATCAAAAGTCATGAATAAAGTTGTCCTGAGAAAAATAATAAATAGATCAGAGATGATACGAATTAAAGCTGTCTAGAAGAGTAATAGGACATTATAGCTGCTGTTAGAAATACAGGTATTTTTAGGAATAATAATAATAATAATAATAATAATAGTAATAGTAATAATAATAATAGTAATAATAATAATAATAATAATAGTCGAACAGTACTGATTTTGGATTACAACTAAAAAGCTCTCTTTTAGAAGATTAGATCAGATATAAAGCTGAGTGTAAGACTTAGACATTACACCTGATCTCAGATCAGAAATCAAACCGTTTTTAAGAAGAAGAAGATGAAGAATGCGCCTATCCATACTGCTTTCAGATCAGCACTGGGTTTACGTGTATGTTGCATTTTATGCCTTGCAGGAGAACCAGAGACTCCGTGAACAAAACGAAGAGCTCAATGGTCAGATCCTCAGTCTGAGTCTCCACGAAGCCAAGAGCCTGATCGCCACACACACGAAAGCTCAGTCCCTCGCAGCCGAAATCGACAACGCCTCACGTGACCAGGTATCACTTCAACAGCACCATTCCTCCAGCCACTGTCCATATTTTCGGGGTGGATAAGGAACGTGAAAACTAACGATGTCTTCTGGTTCTCCCTGAAGTTCCTTTTATCTGTTGTTCTTTTGTTGATGCTGTTAAAATGTGTTGAATTTCTCAGCCAGGATGTTTGACATCTTTCATTTTATACCTGAGCTTTGACACTAGTGTTGCTAACAATGTTGCTAATGTTCACGCAATCGTCTCGTCTGTTTTTCCACAGTTAATGGAAGCCCTGAAGGAGCAGGAGGAGATCAACACCCGTCTCAGGCAGTACATGGACAAGATTATATTATCCATCCTTGACCAAAACCCTTCCATCTTGGAGATTAAGTACTAAAAACAAGGACTTGGTTTGTAAAACTAAAACCTGGGATGCTTGTCGCCCCCTGCTGTCCTGGAGGTGAAACTGCGTTCTTCCTGAATGATTTGAACTTCTTGTTGTTGTGAAGCATTTGTTTGTTTGGTTTATTTTTTACTTCATGCTCACTTTGTGAAACTTCAGGATGTCCTGGAGTTTTTCATCATCGGTGCTGTGTATGACAGACTGAACGGTGGAACGGTGGGATGGATTTTTTCTGGATGTTATTTTTGTACTAAGCGCTCATCTCAGAGCTGATCATTTGAGGACTGCTAATTTTGGTGTTGAGTAAGTCGATCAGGAGGAAACACGAGTGTCGGAGATGGGAACCTGGAAGTGTGAGATGGAAAATGAGTTGTTGAATAAAGCACATGCTGATTTTGCTGTGAATGGTTTAAGGGGCGGAGCTAAACTTAAATCCTATCTGTCAGTTACAGACACGATTATGGCTCGAGGATCGATGGATTCTGGTTTTAATTACACAACACGATAGTTTAGCGATTTATGAGACACTGGTTAGCGACTCTATAGCTAATGCTAACACTGCTAATACCTCTAATACCTCAACCTCTCACTAGCATTGGGCTGATATGATTGTACATATATTTATAATTGTTATAATCACTTTACGCTAAGAAGCGACTTGAGGCAAAGAAATTAAGTGTTTTTGCTGATGTCGCCTGATTGGCTGATCAGATTTAACTTAAGCTCCGCCTCTTTTGACGCAGAAGTCCCAGTCACTCGGTGTAATCAGGACGTAACTTAAGCATGAGCGGATTATTACATTTCCATCTGATATGACAAAATAAGGACTTATGAATAAGAATCAGTCAGATTTTCCAACCAGAAAAAACGCTGCCTACCTGGAAATGATTCACGATAACAATATTTCACTCCCTTATTATCAGGATTAATATCATTAATAAGAGCAGAATCTGAAGGTTGACTTGGTGTTATGAAGGTGTATGTGTAATGACTCCTCGTCATATCATCACACGTGCTTCCTGTTTTTAAGCTGTCTGCTGGAGCAGACATCCTTCATCATCATCGTCAGAGTCTTCTCTTTTTTTTTTCAGAAGGGTTTTCATGCATTGCTTTGCAGCATTCCCTTATTTATTTATTTTATTTTCAGAGATTAGCTATGAATTGGATAACAAAGCACCAATCCGATACTCAGGCTTACTTTTAGCCAAAGTTTCACCTTAATTTACATTCTGAACAGGTTATTTACAGCTCAGTGCCAGGTATCGGCTCAGTACTGGGATTGATGCGTCACTACAGTTGGTGTGTAATATTTTTGGTGTCTGGGTCAGTTTTGATGGCACGTGTTTTGGTTTTACAACCAGTATGTTTAAGCTATTTTATTTGTTTTTTTGCAAGTTTAAAGTCTCACATCCACTAAGCAACCTTCCACTTGCACCAGGAGCACATGAACCTTGTTTCCTTCAAGTGTTTTTGCCTTTTTTTTTTTATTAAGCTTCCCCACCGACAGATCTGCTGACTGTTTAGCCGTCTTGCACCTTTTCGAATCACACTCCATTTCAGTGCAATTTCTAAACAAACTGTAAATATAAACTGTATAGGTAACTGTAATGCTCACTCGTTTTCTATACCACACTTGTTAATTTCTCTAACTTTTTCTACACTTTTGTCGTATAGTTTAACTTTCACTTTTTCACAAAATGTCTTCTAGCTCTGATAGCAATACTATACACTTTAGCGACAGAAGCCGAACGCTAGCTGGTGCTAACAGCAGGAGTCGTGTGTTAACCAGGCTACTGTGGCTCATGACGTCCACTCTTAGCGTCTTTAATCCTTTGCAAATCACACTGTTGACTTACACTTTTGTATGGATGTTTCATACACAGCAACATTTTGATTAGCATTTTGTTAATTTATTAATGTAAACTGGAGTATTGTTACATGTTTTCTTTTATTCTGTAATACTTTTTTTCTAAATAAGATGTACTGAGCTGTCCTGAACATGCCTGAAGGAGTCAACATTAGCATGTTGAAGATGAGTAGAATGTAACTTGGGCTAGAATTTTGGCAATAAAATCTAAAATCAGTCTGTGGTTTCAGAATGGTAATTGAAGTTTTTAATGACTTATCAAGTATCACTATACGTATGATTTTACATTTCAGGAATTTGTTGTACAGCTGACATATGCTAGCATACGTATAGTGGTTAGATGTATGCTAGCTGAGTAGCATTTATATTATTTAGCATTGTGTGTGTGTGTGACTAATTTCCCTGGTTTTAAAAGTTGTGACTTAAATCTAAACAAAAATCATTCACTAAAATAGACTAAATGAGCTAGTGTATGTAAAACTATATGAAATAAGACTATAAAAGGAGTAGTAAGGAGATCTGAATCAACACCAGCGCCGGTGTAAGAAAAACTTTAACGTTGAACGAAACGGAATCCGCCTGACCAATTTAAAAATGTCACGTGATATTTCAGCCAATCACCTGAAGAAGTTCATTAACGAGGTAATGAGGCTGACTAAATTATTTCACAGGGTTCAAATGTCTCTGTTGTACAAATAACTGTGTAGTTAACACTATACAGCTCATTACAATGAAGATTTAAATATCCATTAAACATAAAAGAAAGACAATGCAAGCTGATATACATGTCCGATCGGTAGGGAGTCATAAAAAGAGTCGATTCTGCAACTCTAGGCTTTAACGTTTAAGAGTTTAATCCAACTCATCGAGTCGACTCTTAAGTCATTCAACTGGGAGTCTGGAGAAAGCAGAAAACGAGGCTCAATGTAAAAACGCGGTAGAAACATGCCAAAAACAACGAGAAAGATTCAAGGATTCACAAGCTACCGAGTCATAGAAGCTGACTGGAGAGTCAGGTAAAGCTTCAACACCCACGTTAGCCATTAAACTGATTTTTTTAGATTACACACCGCTTCATATTATTCTCTTAAACGATTTGAAATGATCATAAATGTCCAGTTTAGCGATTTAAAGATCTGACATTAGATAGCTGTAACTTTAAGTGCAGGTACAAACAATATTATGTGAGTCGAATGTTGGAGTCGATTCCCAACATGTCGGAATCGACTCCTGGAGCCGTAGGTTTAACAGACAAAAAAAGGGATGTTTTAATTTTTACATTTCACACGACTTAAATACGAGTTTAACCGAGTCGTCTTGGTGAGTTTTGTTAATTGTGTTGCAAAGACGTGAGATGGTTTGTTTAAACACGAGCACATTGACTTTATTCCTCATTTTATTGTTCACTGATTGTCTAAAAATGCGTGTTGGCTTTGGACCTAAGTTACTTTGTCACATAAACTTGTCTATCTAACTCCTCGGTGTTTACTCGGTAGTCACTCACTGTTTAAAGAAAATGTGCTTGTAAAATGTCTTACATCCTGAAATATTAAACCCCTGATCATCATCTCAAAGTCTGTTAAAGCCTCATGGGCCAAAGAACATTAAAGCACCTGGCTGAGTTAATCCAAAGAGCTCAGCTTGTTCTACAAAGTTCTGATCAACCAGCTCCTAATGCTTTCAAATGATTGCTCTTGTTTGTTTTTACAGGTTGACGCCATAAAATGCCCCAATCCTTGTCCAAGTGTATGCATCCATCAGATGTTCTTACCTCAACACCAGCATGCGGTGATGGACGTCAGGACAAGACGAGAACAGGGCGCAACAGAAAGCGGTTTAAGTGTCAGAAGAAGACTGATGAAGCGGATCATGTTCAGGTTCAGGTTCAGGCTGAAACGGCTCACGTTTGTCGAGAAGAGGACTGGGAGCTGGAGATTGAAGAGTTCTCACGCTGGATGGAGGAGAAGAAGGAGAAAGAAAGGAGCAATCTGAAACCCTATGGTAATCTGACGCACCGCTGATGAGATGTGTATTCATGATTGACCTTTCAAAAGAAGTAAAAATGGTTCTGCTTCAAATGCCCAGGCCTCAGGTGTGCCAACAAAGGGACTCGGTTTACTCCTGGTAGTTTTATTGGTCTTAAGAATTAGGATCTGGATAGGCGTCCCACAGGTGCCAACATTACTGAGCAAGCCAGGAGAACTAAACAAAAACCTCACAAGTCACCAAACAACATTCAGGCTTCCAGGATTCACGTGTACGTTTTGGAGGCTTTAATAAAGACACTTCTCTTTCACGCTGAATGTGAGGACGTGATTTGTTACCCAACTGAATTGTTGATCTGTTGATTCGCTTTGTTTGCGGTACAATTTGACAGGCGCTAGACAATCAAATCAAATCAAATTCCCTCCATGCAAACATCTTGCAAGAGATCTTCCAACTGGAAAAAATAAACCAAGATGGCGTTCCGACTCTGTAGACGGGTGTTTATTTTTTTTTTATGTAATTGCTTGTTTTTTCCAATTACATTTTAAAAATGGTTATTGAGATGCACTGTGCAGTCTGATTACCCTGTTACGGTAACCAGAATACATCTGAGGTCATTTGCAAGGCATCTGCCGGCCAACTAGCATGCTAATTGCCGGTAGCGATCCACAAAGTAGAGAGCTTGCTAGCTAAGTTAAGTGACAGCAAGACATAGCGATGTGATTGGTTGCTGATAAGATGCGCACCAGGCACCGGGCACGCCCACCATAAAGCGTTAATGCAGCACGTACGTGTCGGTCTGACCCAAGACAACAATGAGGCAAAATTCTGATAATACTTGGCAGTTCATTTATATTTCTACATACTTTTTTTGCTTTAGCTTTGGGGAAAAAAACAAGTAGAAAAATAATCTGTGCAACTCTTATACTCCCAAGTGGAGCTGAAGATCTTTGGCATTGCTTCTTTAGTTTTGCACTTTTAGTTTAGATACAAGGCTAATGTAGCACTTAAAGGAAGACTGTAGGAAAAAAGGTTAGCGTTGTGTATAAGGTTCATAACTTAATATCAAGCAGCTCCACCGTTTGTGCTCCGGAGATGAAGTTTGTCCCATGAGAAAGTCAGTGTATTGACATTTTGAAGGAGCATCACATATTGAAGGCAGCTCGGTAACTCTGTGTGCTGACTGCAAGTGGACTTTCGGTGGCGTCTGAACCCCATGACCTCGTATTTTTCTTTGTTTATTTTTCGGTGCAGATGCTGAGGAAGAGCTGAAGGTGGCGCTGTGCGAGATGAGCCTGTACTCCGTTCCTCATGCCCCGAGACGACACCAGCAGCACTACGACCCCTCCACACATCACACCCCTCCTGTCAAATGGGTCTGCAAGATCCCCAGGGTCGTGACGGACCAGTTCGCCGACGCCGAGGAGTAAACGGTTCCTTCCCATGAGTCCAGCGGTTAAACAGATCGGAGGAAGTGGGAGGAGAAACGGGGTGTCCTTTTGTTTTGTTGTTGTTGTTTACTCATGTTAATAATTTAACTATTAGCATTAACTTGTATAGATGCATTAAGAAAAGTATTCATTTGAATTCTTTATTTTAGGTTGT
Source organism: Scorpiodoras heckelii (assembly GCA_028566435.1). NCBI lineage: Eukaryota > Metazoa > Chordata > Actinopteri > Siluriformes > Doradidae > Scorpiodoras > Scorpiodoras heckelii. The sequence continues at coordinate 8,379,038 of JAOVVH010000015.1, forward strand.
TTTAAGTAAGCAAAGGTTCGCTTCTGAATTTACTGATTTATACAAAAATTCATACAAATATCTTTTATACTTATAGCCTATGATGTAGTTGCGTCTGAAATATAAGTTCAGCTGTTTGGTTTTAGGAGTAAGTGCTTAATGCACAGGAAATAAATGATTTCAGGTGAATTTTTGCCTCTTAAGGGAATTTGTTTTGAGATGCTACATCAAGTCAGGTAAGTTTTTAATCATCATGTCTTCACACACACACACAGCTGATAAGTCAGTGAACAAATCCTCAGACTATACACACCTAGAGTACACTTTTTTACACTAATAACTACTATATTGATATGCAGAACTAACCATGTATTGTAATAGCTATAAAAAAAAGACTAGTTATTAAAACAGGTAAGTTACTAAATTGACAAATAAAAAGAGTTCAGGTGTTGCTCTGACAATCCAGAAGCATCATTCTGATGAGGTTCGTTCTTTAGACTTGTATTACTGTTAAAGTTAATGAGCAGCAAAGCAACAAAATAAAGAATTTAGGAGATTTAAGGTGTCATGTTGTAAGGAAAGGAGGCTGTATGGACTGTAAGTCTGATCATCTTTAGAGATTGAAATTTGCATATCAAACCAAAAGGCAGGTGTAAATGTTTACTGAAAAGCAGTGATGTGCTTGACTATTATTATAGCCAGCAGTCAGTTTTCCTCCTTCTTCTGTTTTTCCTTCTTTCCACCAATGTACACTTGGACCTCACCAACCCACATGACGCTGGGTGTGTTTGTAGCCCCACATGTCTGATACAGAGTATAAGGTTTGTGTCTCTAGGTGTGTGTTGCCTTCCAGCATTTCACTAGCCAATATCTTGTGATGTAAAAGCTCGAACTTGACAGACTTTTCTTTAGGTGCACACCAAATTTTGTGAAATTCTGTCCATAGGAGGTGCTGCAACTGAGATTTCAGATTTGCTCTTTTTCTCATTGATGTGGTGGCTGTCTATGTCTGGTTAGCTTTTGTGTCTGTTTTGGCAAATAAAGAAATGTTTGCACACCCATGCATGGAACGTTACTCATATAAAGAAGGAAGACTGTAAACCTTTCATAAATAGAAATAAAAAGTGAACGACTGATCAGAAAATGAGACCCAAGCATGTGCTGATTCAGTCTGACACACATCTGATAGTCAACAGATTAGAGCAGGTTCATGCAAATGAACCGAGACTGCTGGTTAATATTTACTTTATTATACTTTATCACTTTATTATTTGTGTAATGTAATATTAAGTGCTGTGTGGTTGTGCTTTACAGCATACTGACCACAGGGAGCCTGTAGATGGCAGCATTAATTAAGGTTTAATCTGAGCTAACCTGTGCACTGTGTTGGGTAGATTTTATGAATTATTGTCTGGAAGCTTTATTAAAACAGCAAGCAATTAAAAAGTGATGCAGAATCTCATCTACAGTCAGTTACTGTAAACTTCACTTGAGAAGAATAAAAACTTCTTTCTTTTTTAAAAAAAATAGTTTTAATCGAGGAAAACCATGTTTCAAAATGCAGACATGCACAAATATTCACTGGGAAAATGGAGCTACTATTTAATAATAAGAAAAATGCTTTTAATTAAATGCAGTAAATATATAGACTGTTCCTGACAAAAGCCTAAAATAGTTTATGCCTTAAAAAGGTTCTTTTTACAGAGTTATCTAGCACTTTGTGAAATGTTTAAGATGTTTTCCTGTTCCTTTTATGACTTTGTGATCATATTGATAATCTTGTGAGACTTCCTGGTTAAATAAGGTTAAACAAACAAAAAAGTTAATAAATATAGTGGCTGGCTAATACTATTCATCTCCCTGAAAGTCATCATTTTCACAAGTGCAGAAGATATTTCTGCTCATGTCCCATTCAGCGTTTGTTTTTTTATTAAAAACTGAAATGTACAACTCACATAAAGATCCAAACCCCTGTGCTTTTGATTTCCAGATTAAGACAAGTGACAAATCATTTGCAAATGATCCAGAGGTGCGTTTATTTGGCCATAACTGATCATAATTAGGTTCATTAGCCAGACTGTGAAATAGCAGAGGAAATGTGATGTGATGGAATATATATATAAAGTGTTTAGATGTCCAACTGAGCACCATTGGATCCATAAATTGATAGTGGAAGCTCCATCCTACCATCATGCTTTGTAGGAAAGACTGTTCCTCAAACTCAACCAAGCACCTGAGGAAGATGTTAACTAGTCAGGAAGTCCACTACAGTCCAGCCATCACCCTGAAAAATGAGTTTAGTGGCTAGAATTGGGCTGCAGGTCCATCATCTAAAGAACTATCTATAAAATTGGACTCTATTGGAGGCCATTGTTTCAGAAGATCCTCATTAAAGCATGTGTGGAAGTTGCTTAAGACGTGTGAAAGGGTTTTAATGGTCATGAGACCAAAATAAAACTTTACACCATGCTAATCATGAAATATAGCAGTGTGAACATCATGAACCAGGGATATTTGTCATCTGCAAGAATTGGGAAAGAATTGAACTGAGAATAAACTGGAAATAAATTCTGGACAACATTGCGAGAAAAGCTGGGAGAGGGATTAGTGCCCAGTAGGACAGTTACCCAAGGCAGAAGGCTAAAGGAAGACTGGAGTGGCTTAAAAACAGTAAAGTGAATATTTGAGAATAATTCGGTCAAAGACATCCTACTGAGAATCTCAAGCACTACCGTCCGGGACGATGGAGTGCTGCAAAGCTGCAACTGGTCTCACTTCAGAAGGTTTTACAGGTTCTCCGCCATGTGTTAATGCACAGTATTGTGATTTTAGTAGGCAAATAACTTATATAGCTTTTAGAAATATACTGCAGCATACTGGAAGTGTTCACAATGGAAATACTGATTGGGGGAAAATGTGTGTAAGGATCAAACAGTGATGACTTTTCATATTTTTTCTAAAGAAGCTGGTTCTGGATCTGTGGTTCCGCTCTGTCTATGAGTCAGTCCTGAGTCACACGGTTTGGTGTCGTGTTTACTGAGTTTCCAAAGACAAAGGATGACTTATTTTAAAAAAATATTTGTGTCACAAGATACAGTGAGGTCAAATAAATCTGGGTATAATGGTGAAAGGGAACTGGAGAAAGTCAGCGTATGATGTAGAAATAACTGGCAGGGAGAGTGGTGCACATCTGATGTTGCTTCATTCCTGTATGAGAAGCTCATGCAACACACACACACACACACACACACACACACAACACCGTCTGTGTCTAATAAGAGGACGTCCAACTAGGCCACAGTGTGTCATTGTGTCTCACAATGACTTTGACTTTTCACTGCAGACGGTAGTCTCAATTCTGTCTACTTAAACTAAAAATTAATAAAAACTAATAAACTAATAAAACTAATAATTATTCCCCCTTTCATTTTAGAGGGTACGTTGGCGTGGTTGGTGTGTCTGAGCGAGGTGGCTTTATATTGATCCTGGGCAAACATTCTCAGTCACAGTTTCATGCTGTACCCAATAAAAAGTCCAAATTCTTATTTGAAAAAAAAAGCTAGGAATTACATATAATTGCTGGGGCGACACAGTGGTGCAGTGGGTAACACTGTCGCCTCACAGCAAGAAGGTCCTGGGTTCAATCCCCGGGTGGAGTGGTCTGGGTCCTTTCTGTGTGGAGTCTGCATATATCTGAATATAATTGCTGAAAGAAAACCCCAGATTATCGCAGATGGACCTAAATCAGAGGCAGGGCAAGTTTCTCATCAGTGTAGTGACGAGTAATATTCCACTCCATGCATCCACGTTCTTATTCATAGTTGCTCTTCTTCTGTTTTTCTGCACGTTTCACACTAACTTAGATCTTTTTTTCATCCAAAATCAAGGTCAGCTGGACCTTTTGTACAAACCCAGATTACAGGCGTGAAGACATTTTTAATTTCTCCCACGTCAGTATAAAAAAAAATAACATGATGCTAATGCTTATCTAGACACAATATACTGTACAAATGTTAATTTGTTACAGAACGCTGTCTTTTGTCACACTATAGACAGATAAGCGCAGTTGAGAGTGCTGATAACTTCTGCAAATGCGGCTCATGCTGTGTCACATGGCAGTGTAAGGAAAATGCTATCTGCCCTCTTCCTCATACATGACCTCACAGACTTAACCATCGTAGCTTGTAGATCTTAGTTTGTAACACATTTTGCACTGCAAAGATGAACGTTTTCTACGTTCCTAACTCACCTGCTTTCAAATAATAGGATAATTAACCTTCTTAATTCTTCTTCAACTCAACGTGGAAACGTTCAAGTACAATATGCAGGACAGGTGGCTCTCCAGGAGGACTGGTTCTGTACTGAACTGCTGTTGGTGCTCCCAGGACAAACCAAGGAACCATTTCGCTGAAACGGGTTGATGAAACCTTTTTTGCTTCCTCATAGATACACTATATTACCCAAAGCATTCACTCGCCCATCCAAATTATTGAATTCAGGTGTTCCAATCACTTCCATGGACACATGTGTAAAATCAAGCACCTCGGCATGCAGACTGCTTCTACACACATTTATGAAAGAATGGGTCTCTCTCAGGAACTCAGTGAACTCCAGCGTGGTACCGTGATAGGATGTCACCTGTGTAACAAGTCCAGTGGTGAAATTTCCTCACTACT
>JAOVVH010000015.1:8524356-8540228 GCA_028566435.1 Scorpiodoras heckelii
ATGATGTACAGCAGTTCTTCTGTTTGTCCCCAAAAATTCTCTTCTCTCTCAGCTTGAACACTCGGGTTTCTTTTGTGTGTGTGTGTGTGTGTGTGTGTGTGTGTGTGTGTCTGCCTGTGTTGTTACTGCCTTGTTAATAATCTCCACAAAGACTTGTCATTCATGCAAATTACAAATGCAACATCATGACACACAGAGTCAGGGAAAGATAAAATATATTTTGCCGCTTTATGCTGGAATCCATTATTTTCATTGTGGTGCTCTTTTGAAACTTGTGTTACTTGACCTTAGTACAGCTTTTAACATCATCAATCACACTACTTCATAGACTAGAAAATGTTGCTGGAGTTAAGGGAACGGCCCTCTCCTGGTTCAGGTCCTGTTTGACTGACCAGATCTTACTGGTCTCACACCACAGCACCTGAGCAAACTTTTAGTCTGTTATGATCCTCCACGCCTACTTTGATCAAAAGGTGCAGGCTCTCTGTTGGTACCTCGAATAATTAAGACTACAGCAGGGGGTGGAGCTTTCTCTTACAAAGCCCCACACTTATGGAACAACCTTCCAGTTAGTGTTCGGGACTCGGACACAGTCTCAGTGTTTAAGTCAAGGCTGAAAACCTATTTGTTTAGTCAAGTCTTTTGTCACTAGCTTTTCTTCTTAGGTAAAGGTGCAGATCTGGAGGGTTCGTATGCATAGAGTGTTCTGGTAATCTGGGATGTTTGGATGCTGTCTCCGCCCCAACTTCACCAGTTTATGCAGAAATGCAGCCAAGTTGCACCCTGACTCAAGAACTCCCTTTATTTGTGCCATTCATTTTACCCTTGATGCCACGTCTTGGTCATTCTGCCAGCTTTGGTGGAGCTCACCCACTTTCACTTCCTCCGCCCACTCCTAGTTACCCAACATATCAGCCTTCAATGTTGGGCCAGCCACCACTTCAGCCTGGACGTGAATCCCATTCAAGTTCTGCATATCAAAGAGCTATGGCTTCTGTAGCACCGACAATGTACCAGCCTCCTTCTACCCCAGTAATACCCATACACCAACCAGTTACATCAGGGATAACCATGCAGTTATGCCAACCATAGACAGTGTCAACAAGCTATCAGGTTTGTCCATCTTCTGTGGTCTATACCCCACAGGCTCATCAGTCCCTCCACTGCCTATGTATGAATTAGTAGCTATGCCCCCGGCATTGATGAGTTATCAGGCAACGCCACCTCTTAGGCCAGTTCAATCTTCACCATCAAACATGGCCCAGCACTCAACCACATCAGCAGTTCTGTCACCAGCTCAGCCATTGTCTCAGCCATTGTCTCAAGGTAAATCTGTTAGTGGGAATGCTTACATCACTTGAAGGTCCAAGTGGGTTGGAGCTGACATCCATTGGCCACATAGATTGGCTCCTGAGTAAACTCCCAAAGTACTTACGGGACAGTTTTGTGGAGCATCTTCAAGTTCAGAGTCAACTCCTGACCAACAGCTTGAGCCCTTACAGTTTGAAAGACCTAGCAGAATGGCTTAACATTAAAGCTGAGGCTCAAAGGCTCTCCACCAAGATGGCACAGCGTTACCAGACTGACAGAGCTGAGTCCAAGAAGGATAAGAAATCCAGTTCAAAACCAAGAAATCAAGCTACAGCAATCTATCAATGCTCCAACAAAATAGATGCTGATAATACACAGCCTACTGAGTCTACTCTGTCAGGCAGTAAGCAGAAGAAGATCAAATGCCTCTGTCTGCTCTGCAAAACCATTAAACACTACCTTTCACAGTGTCCAAAAATCACTTCCTGTACCAATAAGCAGATGGAAGCTTGGACTGCTAAGAGTAAAGGATGTCGCAGGTGTGGATGCACAAGTCATGGTCCTGACACTCTAAAGAAAGCCTGCACTGAATGCCAGGAAATCCATCTGAAGGTTCTCATGGTATCGCTCAGCTAAAACAGAGTAGGAAGGTTTTCCTGAAGGTGGTGGCAGTCATCCTGAGATATGAAGGCAGAACTCTATAGACCCATGCAATTTTGGATGATGGAGCTGAACAAACAATTGTCCTACCTGCAGCTGTACAGTGTTTAGGACTCAAAGGCAAAGCCAAATCTTTAGCCCTGAGAACAATTCGCCATGATGTATCTCACCTCATGGGTTCATCTGTCAACTTTTATGTATCCCCTTTGGCTAGGCCCAGCCAAGAGCACCTCATCCAGAGTGCCTTTACTGCCAGTTGCCTAACTCTTGCTGATCAAACCTACCCAGTGGCTGCCCTGCAGAAGCATTAACGCCACCTTAGGCGGATCCCAATCCAGCCCTTCAAAAAGGCCCATCCACTTCTTCTTATAGGTGCAGACAACACTCACTTGATCAAAGCTAAGATACCAGTACGACAAGGCCCCAATGGTGGACCTGCAGCTGTGCCCACAGAGCTTGGATGGGCCCCTCAGGGTCCAGATGGTCTCAAATCTCATGAAATGCAGCCATCCACATGCCAACTCTCTCACACCAACAGCTAACAATCTCTATCAGCATGTAGAATGTCTCTGGCAGCTTGATGTACTGCCATTCTGAAGTGAAAGGCTGGCTGTACATTCCAAACTGGACAAAGAAGTAATGGACATGTTGGAGTCACGTACTATTAGGTTTAAAACTGGCAATGTATTAAGGTATGCCACACCATTACTTCATGCCAAAGGGGTGCCACCACTGAAAGCTACAGTGGATGCAGTTGTACCATCTCTCCGAAGTACTGAAAGATGGCTGGCCAAGGACCCAATCAAAGCGCAAATCTATGAATCAGAAATACAGAAACTCCCTGATGGAGGATATGTGAACTGACTTGACCTGGTGTAGGTGCATAAATCAGTCCTGGTTCATATCTCACCATTTAGTCCAGCATAATGGCAAACACCGATTAGTCTTCAACTGCTTATTCTCTAATCAAGGCCTCTCACTCAATGAACAACTCCTCCCAGGTCCAATCCTTGGACTATCACTTCTTGGGGTTATCTCACCATTCCGTCAGAACCCAGTAGCTGTAAGAGGCAACATAAAGGTGATGTTTCATCAGGTATGCTTCCTGCCTGTAGACCAGCCCCTGTTGAGGTTTGCCTGGAGGAATTTAAGGAATTAGGATGCCCCAGATGTATACCAGTGGCAAGTCTTGCCATTTGCTTCCACTTACAGTCTATGTTGTGCGATCTTCTCATTAGAGAAGCATATCAGAGATAACGTGAAAGACAATGAGGACACCATGAAGTCCCTGGAGCAATTGTTCTATGTGGACAACTGTCTCCAGAGTCTCCCAACCAGAGAATCAGCTAAGTTTCTAGTGGACAAGATGTGTCAAGTTCTCCCTGAAGGGGGATTTGAGATCAGACAGTGGGGAAGCAATGACCCTAAAGTAATCAGCCATCTGCCTTCAGCTGCAAGGTCAGAGAGCACAGAATTGTGGCTTACAGAAAAGAACACAGATCCACAAGAACCTGCATTAGGGTTGAGTTGGCTTTGTGTCACTGATCAGCTTGGATTCAAGGTGAGACCTCTAGAGCCACAACTTCCCACCATGAGAACTATATATAGAGTTCTAGCTAGCCAATATGATCCCTTGGGCGTGATTATTCCTTACACAACACAGGCCAAGATTATTAATCAGAGATTGCAGCTGGGATGATCCAAACTTTCCATCCAGGCTTTTGGAGGCTTGGACCAATTGGGAGCAGGAACTAACCAAACTGCAAGACATCCTTTTGCTTCATGCCTTCACTCTGCCAGCAAGGGTCATCCAATTCCCAGAGTACACACTGCATATATTCAGTGATGCTTCTGAAAGGGCCTATGAGTCAATGGTTTATCTGACTGAAGGCAAGGTGTTAACTTCCTTTGTAATGGCCAGGTGCAGAGTTGCCCAAAACAACAACTCTCAATGCCACGGCTTGAACTGTGTGCTGCTCTAACAGGCGTTCAACTCTCTGCCCTCATTCACATGGAGTTGACACTGAACATCATTCAGACTTTCCTTTGGTCTGATTGGACTACAATTCTCAGCTGGCTAAAATCTTGCAGATTCAAAGTCTTTGTGGGTACCAGGTTCTCAAAGATCCAAGAGTTCACTCAGCACCAGGAATGGAGATATGTTAATTTGGCAAACAATCCAACACATGATATCATATGAGATAAGACTTTAGCAGATCTTGGCCCACAGAGTCGATGGATTCAGGAGCCTCCATTCATTCATGTGCCATCTGACATGTGGCCCAAATTTCCCCTCTCTAGCCACCTGGAGGACTCAGATGAGTTAAAGCAGAGTATGTTTTGTGGCCTCTCTATGTCTGCTCCAGCCATGACAATTCCTGATACCACACAGTTCACTACATGGTCAGAATTGGTGAAGACCACAAGAATCTTAAATAAGGCCTCACTCCCCTTGGACCTCCATGATGCTTAAGCATACATCTTGAGAACTTGTTAAAATGACAGTTTTCAAGAAGAGGTGAGGCTCCTTAAAGCCCATAGACCAATCTCACCCAATAGCCAATTGAGCACTCTCTCTCCCGAATGGGATGCCAAAGCAGGTCTTGTCAGAGTTGGAGGCCGTCTTCACCGTCTTGTGAACGATGTTCATCCAGCTGGTTGTCCTAGACTGTGTTAAGCCCTCTGGAGCTCCACATTTTGGGGGAATCTGGGAACGGGAGATTTGTTCAGTCAAGAAAGCTGTGCAAGTGGTGGGAGCTCAAGCATTGTCAGAAGACATTCTGCTTACTGTTCCAATAGTGGTGTTGGGGATTCTCAACTCCAAACCTCTTGGATATGTATCTTTTGATGTTGCAGATCCTGACCCAGTGACACCAAATAAGTTGTCAATGGGGCAGTGGGATGCCTCACTCCCCCAGGTGTGCTACGCTTTGGATTCATTCTAGCCATTCTAGATGATGAACTGGCATCTGTGGACACTTCCGGGAATTCATAGATTTTGCATAATAGCCATGCTATTCTCGGGACGGCCGTAGAGAATTCCCTTCAGTTTCTACAGATTCACCACTAGATGCCAGGATCTGGCTAGAATAAGGCTTTGGGTTAGGGTCTTTAGCACATGTTGTGTAGCAGTAGCATTTAGCCAGAAGCTTCATTGTTTATGCACATGGAGCTCAGTTCATGCGTTGGTGAAGAGGTTAGTTTCCTATTCTATAATACTGGACCAAATGTGTTTTGTTTATATTGTGTTTGAAACTGCACTTTGTCAGTTAAAAGTAGGATAAAGCTGGTTACAGCTGAAGTTATACTACAGATATTGTCTGTTCTTAGCAACAACGCTAATAGAACAACTACTGCTTAATATGTGATTTAATCTTAGTTTTTGTACAGAGAAATGAATCTGATCTAATTGGGAGGAACAACAACCCAAAACCCACAACACAACAAAAGACTTCATCAGGGGGAAAAAGCGGAAGGGTTTAGACTGGCCAAGTCAATCAGCAGCCCTTAACCCAACTGAGCAGCATTTCACCTCCTGAAGAGCAAACTGAAGGGAGAAACTCCACAAAACAAACAAGTGTGAAAGCAAAACCCAAGAACCTGCCTTGATAGAGACGGAGAACTGGAAGTGAACTGGACTTTCATTGGGATTGTACTTTGACATGTTTTGTATATATTGATTTTTCCTTTCAGTTCAAAGTTCTACAAAATGCAAGCCACTGTATGTGACAGTAGAGAGAACTGTGCAGCTACATTCTCTCTACAGGTTTTGAGTGACCTCATGGCTCAGTGGTTCAGGTTTTGGGATACTGATCAGAAAGTTCTGAGTTTAAATCCCAGCACAGCCAAGCTGCCATGGGAACATGTCTCAGTGGTAAGCTTTGGTTAAAAACGAGCAGCCAAACGAGGACAATGTAAATGTAGTTTGTACTTAATTGCAATTTTCACTACATTCTGGTGAAACAGTGTTGTAGAAGTTTAGAGAACTATGTTGCGATCAATGCTTATTCTGCCTCACAGCTGCTGTCACTTGAATAAATGAGCATGTAAATCTGAATGGAAATTGTTTCCCCATCAGGGATGGAGGAGGTCAGTGGCTTTAATTACATGCCATCAGTTAATGGAGCACTGCTTTATGGAGCACAAATACTGACTGCACCCAAACCCACTGATGGCCACACAAACATCTTTGCTCATTTTAAACACAGGCTTGGGTTTTTCAGCGTGTTTAGGGTCCCAAAGAGGACAGAGATTGGTGTGTTCTGGATCACAAATGTCAGTAGGTTCATGATGACGACTTGAAAGTCTCCGTCCTCTTGTTGGCATTCCTCACACCCGGTCCTGGGTGTCCCAGCTTTCTCAAAACTGACACACAGCTGAAGCAGGTGAGGCTCAGAATGATAAAGTAGATGAGTCTGACAAGGCTTGATAGGGAACATGAACATGCAGCTGAAGCCAGTCATTACGCCATTCATCCACGCCATGACACACATCAACAATCGATATCAGAAAGGCCTGAACTTTAGGAATGTGATGAGATGGATGATAGCCACATAGTGCTCCAAAAACCACCAGCACTGGAGCACAGCACACACTGCCTTTCCAATGGACAGAAGCAAACACAGTGGTTTATAAAACCACTTGTTCAGGTGTTTCCAGGTTTTGCACTGCACCCATGTGCTCTTTGCAGTTTCCATCTATGTCTGTTATGTTGGTGTGTGAGGAGCTGGTATGTAGTACTCAGCAGAATCAGAAGATTTCCTCCATTTGATACCAGGTTCTGGCAAAAATTGGGTTTAATTTGGACAGGGCAAGAACAACCTGGGAAGACCAGGTGATCTTCACAGATGTTTAGTGAGATACGGCTGTTATACGAGCTAGATTTTTGTCAGACTGGAACAGATGTCACATGTCTTTAGGCAACTTACGTGTCTAATACTATGTAATTTTCTGGAGTGTATTATCTGATGTGAATTTTGCTGTTATGTCGGACATTTTTGAAATATGCCCTAGAGTTGTGATCTTTGGGGTGCCTGTGGATGGTGTGCATTTGTCTACTGAGCAGCTAGATTTACATTTACAGCATTTAGCAGAAGCTCTTATCCAGAGCGACTTAAAAAAGTCGACTTACTCATTAACTTGGAATATCCAAAGCTAGAGCTGGTAGACCTGAATTCAAGCTACTTTGAACTATGAAGCTACTTTGAGCTAGATGTTTTAGTGTTCATGTCATAGATAGCTGGGCGTCACCTGTTACTTCTATGGAAATTGGAAAAGCCCCTGATGGTGTTTCAATGGCTGAGGGACACAGTGGTGCTTTTGAGGTTGGACAAAATAACATATTCGATTAGAGGAAATATCGGTAAGGTTTACAGGAGACAGCAGATTACAGCTCCCTGATCGAAAGCACAAGGGTCTGAATCACTGAATTATCACAGAGTTTTAGCAGCAGCCTGGCTGAGAATGAAGACGTCACACAGATCCAAACTCCTGCGATGGCGTAGGAGTGTTCAGAAGAACCAGGAGATAAATTACCGCATGTATGAACAGAACGAGGAAGGGATAGTGCCACTGTTCTTCTGAATGGATTTAGGAGATTGAGTTGGAGATGTTCATCATCGCCGTACCTTTTATCTGATTATAGTTACAGTGTCCCGGGTCAAGTTCGTTCCCATTCTCAGTGACATTATAGCAGCTATAAACATCCCTCGTTCCCTCACCGCCATCTCTTTATTCTCTCATGAAGGCACACATCCTGGTGAATGAGCTTTTGCTATAGAAACGATAATGTATCAGAACAAGTGCATTCATTTATTAAGTTATAAACGGTGACTTGCAGTTCTGGACCAATCAGAATCCAGAATACACACACACACACGTGTCAGGGTGTTTAAGGTGTTTATTATTACAAAGTGTAACACGTGGCGGTGTTACGGAAAGAAACAGTCATCATGCAGTCCAGCTTTAAACACGGTGTCGATTTTAATGCGGTGTGATAATACCATGATGAGGGGTGAAGAAGCTTCATTACATCCATGCGCACAGCTACAACCACAGCCACAGCTACAGCTACAACCACAGCTACAGCTACAGCCACAGCTACAGCCACAGCTACAACCACACATCTGACATGAGGGTGAAGGTTTAACACCTCAACCAAGTCACAGACTAGAATTTTATTACTCACTTTCTCCACAAAATCATAAAACAGAATTTAATCGGAGAGTCAAACTGGGGGGAAAAATATATTAAACATACCGTTCTGTTTTCAGCTCATCATCTGGAGATCAGTAAGACTTATTTGCTATAATAATAATAATAATAATAATGACACGACGACACACAGCATGAGCGCTACAGCAAAGACACAACACTGCAGTTCATTTGGCTGCTTTCAGACCGTAACCATGACGACACGCTTACCAGACGTAGCTACTATTAGCTAACCGTAGACCCAAGCTTGCTCTCTAGACTAATTATTCTCAGCAATGCAGATGAAGTAAAGATTAATACGGATAAAGTCGGAGGTTGTTCAAATTTGCCCTGCTCGTGCGATGTCGTGTCACGTACCTTCAAATCCCAGACGTTTTCTTTCCCACTAACGTTCTCCATGTCTGCTTTTTCTGCTTTTTTACCCTCCAAAACGGCAATCTGACTAGTCGGGAAGGTTAAAATAAAATGTAAAATTTAAAAATAAAAATGATACAGGATTAGAAGTAGAAGGAAAATGTGCATTTGTGGTTACGAAAAAAATACGTCCACGTACGACAAGAAACCGTGATTTCAGCTACAAAGCAACTGAAATTTCTAAAAATTCTATGCAAACTAGGTATGACGTCATAACGTATCAACAAATCTGAACATTAAGAAGAAAAAAATAAAGGTTGGAAGGAAGTAGCAGAGACGGCTGGTGTCTCCGGTAAGTGTGAACGTAGCTAGAACAATTTCACTAATCTAATCCGAGAACGACGCTGAGCGTAGCATATAAATCACACAACTGATTAGTGTGTTAGCTAATTTGTGTTTAACTAGCTAGCTTCAGAAGAGATACATAGCTACTGACATTTGTCATCAGGAAAAAAAAATGCTGGACAGGCCACGCCCACAAGAGCCAAGATGCTACGAGCGTTCTTGCTAGCCTGAACGTAGAGTGATGTTCAAGATAGTTCAAACTTATTGGATTTATTTCAGTCTTTTGTCAGTTCCATCTGCTAAAATACCTTCCTGGTGCATTAAGTTAACGCCCCGTGATGATGTAACATACAGATTTAAACACTTAGCACATTTTTAATGCTGCCTTTTGAAAGCGTTAGCATTATTTTTTTTTTTAACATCTAAAAATAATTAAACGAAACCCTTCAGACTTTCTGGCTGACGTCTCTCTTCTGCGCCATGATGCGGTTGTAGATGTAGAACTTGACGCTCTGCCAGTCTCTCGTTTTAAGCGTTAAAGGTTCGGCGCTTATGCAGTTCTCGCACGCCGCTTTGCCCGGGACTCGACAGGAAGTGATGTAATCCTTCATGTGCTTTTCCACTGCCTGGATTTCAGCCGTGCTCCATGTTTTCCTCTTCTTCTGGACCGCTTTCTTCCCCGGACACGTGCCTGGAAACACGCCTGCGTCCAAAACAAACAGGGAGAGCAGCAAGACTGAGAGTATACAGGTATAAATATGCAAATGAATCCATGAATAATGCAAATAATATTATAATTCTTGGGGCACAAGAATTTTAGTTTACTTTTTGTTTATATTTATATACAAAATAGTTGATCATAAATATCACTGAGAAAATATGAACAGAATTGATTAGATTCAGACATTTAAATTAATTTTTGAAAAATAATTAATTAGGTTATTAACTGAACGATTGAACGATTACATGTTTAATGAATAGATTCATTTATTTACATCTGTCTAAATAAACAGTTCACATTTTCTCAAATATATAAAATAAAATATAGTTTTATTGCACTAATTAATTAGCTAACTAACAATATTTATATACTTTATTTCAATTGATCTAATGACTTTTTTACATTAATTCATGTAATAATGAAGTCTTTAATGATCAAAGGGAAAGCGGTGTGTGTGTGTGTGTACCTGAATATTCCCAGCTCTTCTTTCCTTTGTCGCTGCTCAGATCGACCTTCTCTACAAAATATAAGAAAATTAAATTTAGCTCTGGGACTTTTGCAATTTACACTTACACGTCTTCTTGTCCTGTGGCATATTTATTTATTTCATCTTTATGTCTTAGTGACATAATGTAAACATTTAACATTCAGTGTAAACAGAAGAGTAAGTGTGTGAATAAGAGAATCACAGAGTTAACGAGTTAAATTAAATCAGCCAATTAAACCCATGAACTGAACTACATCAGTCGGTTAAATCAGTGAATCATTGAGGGTGTGAGTCAGTGTGTGACTGAGTCAGTGAATCGGTGAGTGTGGGGGAGTCATTGAATCAGTGATTGACTCAGTGAATGAGTCTTTGATTCACTGAGTAAGTGAGTGAGTGAGTGAGTCAATAAATCAGCACGAGTGAGTGTTAGTCAGTGAATCAGTGAGTGTGGATGAGTCAGTGAATCAGTGACTGATTCAATGAATCACTGGCTAAGTGAATGAGTCTTTGATTCATTGAGTGAATGAGTCACTCAATAAAATTGCACGAGTGAGTGGTAGTCAGTGAATCAGTGACTGAGTGAATGTGTCCGTGATTCATTAAGTGAGAGAACAAGTCCATGTGTGACTGAGTCAGAAATCAAATACTGAATCAGTGAATCAGTGAACGAGTCAGTGAATCAGTGACCATGTCTGTGAATCAATGACTGAGTGAATGAGTCCATGTGTGACTGAGTCAGTGAATCGATGACTGAGTCAGTGAATCTGTGACTGAGTCAGTGAATCAGCGCACGAGTGAGTGTTAGTCATTAAATCAGTGAGTGAGTGAATAAGTCAGTGACTGCATGAGTCAGTGAATCAGTGAGTGTGTGAATGAGCCAAGGAATAATCAGTTGTGAAGATACCATCAGGTTGAACGTCAATATCTGAGAAGTTCTTGCCCATGAACTCCATCATTCGTCCCTGCTCCATTGCCGTTAACACCTTGTGCACTTTTGCTAGCTGTAGTGTTCTTTCATGCAGGGGGTAAAACTCATCCTGGATGATTAGTTCATGTCCAAGAAAGCTCGCTAACTGGTTTATTTCCGGGTCTCCGAGATTCAGCACCGTGGACAACGTTGCCATTCGTTTCCGCAATTTCCAACAAGTCAGCGCCTGAGGATCCTTCGCTCCGCAACTCAGGGCGTAGTTTCGAACGCAGTCCGAGCACCTGAAGTGAGACGAGGCAGAGGGCCGGGCGAAGACGTAAGCGTTGTCCTTCATAACACCGCAGGATTCTCGCTTTTCCACCAGCAGCTGCAGGGCGCGCAGCATCTTCAGGGTCAACAAGATGGGAATGGGACGCGCTCCGTCTCGCCGGATGACAATTTTGTAAAAATGGCGGCAGAGTTGTTTCTCGACCTCGGTCAGAGCCCAGTCGATGTCCGTGGCAGGATCGGTGTTGTCTCGGGATAAAAACGTCTCCAGCGTCATGCTCACCACTTCCACTTCCCGGCTCCGGTTGAACAGAATGATCTGCGTCAGAGCAATCTTCGCTAAATCCGACCAGTGTTTCGTGGTCGACTCTCCGGATAACTGCGCCGTGAACTCATCCTGAGCTTTGCTGAGGAACGCGTGGAGCTTCTGAACATCTTCTATGAAAGCCAACAGCATCGGAGGTTTAAATTTCTCCGCCTCATCTTCGGAGTTCCTCAACACCGTTGCGCACAGCAAATCGTTCCAACGTTCCTCGTGGATTTTTTGGAAGTTCTGCAGTTTCCGTGCCAGCTTTGCGTTTTTCGGGATCACCTCTTTGGTCCGTATGAGGCGACTGAGCTGCGCCAGGCAAACCGCCAGTTTTTTAGCCAGGGAAGGGATCTTGTAGGTGTTTTTCTCCGTGTTGTATTCGCAGGCGTGCCGCACGGCCTCCACCGCCTGCATGCAGTTGTACGGGTCAATAAAATCCTCCAGCTTCTTGAGAGACGTCACTTTCCTGCCGCTCAGCAGCAGCTTTCCTAATTCTCGTAATTTCTGCCGGATGAAGCACTGACTGTTCGGGGATTCTCTGCTCTTCCGGAGCCAGTGTTCCGCCATCTGGATGACGCAGCTGTCGTTTTTCACAGCTTCGGTGATTTCATCCGAGACCATGACACTTAAAATCTTCCACAGCTCCGGACTGATATTCCGAGGCACCTCTGCGCACAGAGACAGCACGCGGTTCTTCCCAGGTTTGGGGACGTAATCTTTAGGACTCAGTTTACACACCTTCATGTGTCTCCACAGGACTTTTTTGGTGAATAAGCCCTGACAGTGTGGGCAGTGCATGAAGTCGCTGGCTTTCACTTCCCCTCGCGGCCGTTTACACGGGATCAAGTCGCCCTTCCCCGATTTCAGCACGGCTATGTTGTGGATGTAATTCCCTCTCAGACGGAGTTCGTCCAGATAAAACCTCCTTTCCTTGGAACCTTTCGGGAAGCTGCACGCTTTCGAGACTTCGTCTTCCTTCGAGTGGACGTCCTCCAAATGTCTCGCTATTTTGCTGAAGGGTTTGGAGCAGAACAGGCAGTAATGTTTTTTATTATACACTCTCCTCCCATCCTCGGTTTTCTTGGTCTTGTTTACACCCACGCTGTCGAACTTTGACCTCTGGTGAGTACTCGCGCTCGGGCGAGGGCTCTCGCTGATGCCCGAGCTGCTCTCCTCTCGCTCGTCTCCGGGTTTCGAAGGAAGATCGTCTCCGCTGTCTGACGCCGAGTCGTTGGACTCATCAGTAAACAACTCGTCCAACTGAAACAAAGAAGAAGAAAAAGTTCATCATGTACATGCGAGCGAACTGGCTCTGAAAAACAAAACGAACATTTATATAAATACGCTTTAGTGTTATTTATTGTTTAATCAGTAGATAATCCACTGAACACTTCTTTATTTACTACAAACTGACTTCAGTGGTCTGATTGTTTTAATCAAAAAACAATTAACCAATCAGAGCACAGGAGGCGGAGCTAATCTTAGCTGAATTAGACCATCATTATCATTAAGATACTTACAAAAACACTTTCTTGGATACAATATTCAAACATGATAAAATATCCTCTGTATGAGAAATAAGATGTTGTTATGACTTGTTTTTTTAAAATAAATTTAGTATAAATTGTTCTTGTGAAGTTGTCGTGCTACTGTGTTAACTAGCAGGTTTGGGAAGTTAAATTTGTCGGAATGACACCAGGACGTCAATTTCACCTGCATACAGAAATATGTATGAGAACGTAGTTTATACCTCCTCCAGCAGTGTTTTTTTAAAACTTCTCCACCTACAAAACAATTTGGAAGCTCTTACACGAACACGCCAGACCAGTAGGTGGCGATAGGTCAAATACGTCAGAAACAGGAACTGTAACTGAAGAGATCGTTCGAGATGGTCGTTCAGACGTGTCGCTTTTCACCTGTTGCTTTGTCGCCTTAATACAGGAAATGTTACTGTGTCGGTCATCTGCAGCACCTTGTTCATTTACACTACTGACTTTCACCGATATTCTGTTATACGTAAATATTATCAAACAAAAGACACAAAACATACGATACTCTTCGACTTCCTCAGTCTGGAGGCGCAGACGTCTTCATCACTGTCTTCCGAGGAATAAATGTTTAATCTGGAATAAGGACCGTGAGGGTTCCTCAAATCCTGAAAATAAATAAATAAATAAATAAATCTTTAACACAGGCACCACTGGAATAACATCATAAAAAATTATTAACAATAATAATAAAACAAAGTAAATAATAACATACAATAAAATAATAATCTAGAATACATTTTTAAACATTAAATAAATATTAATATATATTTTAATAATATTAATATAAAATAATAGTAACTGTAATTACATTATTTCTAATAAATAATATAATTAAAAAACAATTATTCAACAATGCCAAAATAATAGCAAAGAAAAATAATATTAATAATAATAATAATAATTCTTTCCTTATTTATACATTATTATTATTATTATTATTATTATTATTATTACTATTATTAAGCTCAGTGTGATGGATTTAATACCACTTTATTAACCTATCTGAAGTTTATTATTTACCTGATCGTTGTTGGTTTCTGACCCCGAGAACTCCTCACTGTCCACTAAAGGCTTCGACTGACAGGACAGAAACCCGTCTGTGTCGTTCTCCTCCGTGTTTGAGCTGCTGTCTGATACCTGCCAAAGACTGTCACTGTTTACACTCATCTGTGTGGTTTGTTTGGAGAAATTATAGTGTTGGAGAGGTGTGTGTGTGTGTGTGTGCGCGCCTGTGTACGTGTGTGTGCGCGTGTGTGAGTACGTGTGTGTGAGTACGTGTGTGTGTGTGTGTGTGTGTGTGTGTGTGTGTGTGTATGTATGCGTGTGTGTACGTGTGTGTGCGCATGTGTGAGTACGTGTGTGTGAGTACGTGTGTGTGTGTGTGTGTGTGTGTATGTATGCGTGTGTGTACGTGTGTGTGCGCATGTGTGTGGTTACCTGCTGAGTGACAGACTTGGACTCGTTGGTGTTGGTGTTGGTGTTGGTGGTGTAGTCCAGCGGAAGTTTCCACTGAGTATCAGCCTCCGCAGTGCTGTGAAACTCCATTATCTGTAACACAACATTCACAACACATTAATAACGCATTCATTATTCACACATTCATATTAACTTTTTGCATTACAGACTGTTTTACAGGTTACAGAGTTACACACTGTTACGTGCTGTTAGGGTATTTTTCTGATTACCCTTGGGTTCGAACTCGAATTGCGTTTGAGAATCAAATGAATTCTCCCTCCGTCCTGGTAAGAGAGGCCCCGAGAATATTAACACACGAACACGAGGTGCATAAGTGTATGACCATTCTGATTTATTGAGACTAAAAACATGAAATATAAAATGCATAATCAGTTACAGACTGGTTACGCCTTACAGACTGGTTACGCCTTACAGACTGGTCACGCGTTACAGACTGGTCACGCGTTACAGACTGGTCACGCGTTACAGACTGGTTACGCCTTACAGACTGGTCACGCCTTACAGACTGGTCACGCGTTACAGACTGGTCACGCGTTACAGACTGGTCACGCGTTACAGACTGGTCACGAGTCACAGACTGGTCACGCGTCACAGACTGGTCACGCGTCACAGACTGGTCACGTGTCACAGACTGGCTACGCCTTACAGACTGGTCACGCGTCACAGACTGGTCACGCGTTACAGACTGGCCACGCGTCACAGACTGGCCACGCCTTACAGACTGGTCACGCGGCACAGACTGGTCACGCCTTACAGACTGGTCACGCCTTACAGACTGGTCACGCCTTACAGACTGGTTACGCGTTACAGACTGGTTACGCGTTACAGACTGGTTACGCGTTACAGACTGGCCACGCGTTACAGACTGGTCACGCGTTACAGACTGGTCACGCCTTACAGACTGGTTACGCCTTACAGACTGGTCACACGTTACAGACTGGTTACGTGTTACAGGGTTAAATGCTGTTTTGCACGTTACAGACTTTTTCACATATCATACACTGTTTCACACGTTACACACCATTTCACATGTTGCACACAATTTTGCATGTTACATGCCATTTAAAACCACGTAAAACCACACTGTTCTACGTGTTACAGAGTTAAACGCTGTTTTGCATGTTACACTCTGTTTCACGTGTTTACATGCTGTTTTGTGTGTTAAAGTTGGTTACAGCCTGTTTCACACGTCACAGCCTGTTTCACACGTCACAGCCTGTTACACACGTCACAGCCTGTTTCACACGTCA
>JAOVVH010000015.1:9134614-9145633 GCA_028566435.1 Scorpiodoras heckelii
GCCCTACACCATACTAATAAATTATTGTGGTCTAAAACCAGGTGTTTCAGTTTCATTGTCCAACCCCTGTACATAGACATCATCACAACATTTTGTTTTCCTGTGGTACCTGTTTGAGCAGTAATGTACCACTTGTCACCAGTAGGAGACAGTAAAACCCTCCCAGGCAGAATGCATTCTAGAGGTCAAGAAAAATAATAAACACGCTTGAGGTGTTTATTTTCTTACCCTTTAATGAGTTAATAAGTAGAATTGTTACACATGTTGTTGTTCTTCTTTTTTTTCCAGTAGTCTATGATATCAAAGACCAGTTGCTAAAGCAAGGTTTAAAAAAAAAAGAGCAAAGAAATAAAATTTTCTGAATTTTGTATAACTTTCTTATATTCTGTAAAACATTATTTACACTGGCTATAAACTGATGACCTGCTAGTCAACTTTAAATTATATTAAAATAAAATGTATTGTTTAATGTACAGTTGAGCTTCGGGTTAGCCTTTTGAGGTCTAAGCAAACGGCATGTGTCTTACATCTTGGAATTTGGGGTCCGGCACGTTTGGGGTCAGTGACCCTTCCTATTTACAACACAGGATTTTCTTTTGTGTCTTTTTCAAGCAGAGTATCTTTAGAAAGATCCAGAAAATTTATTATAAGGAGGTCAGAGTACCCCCCATAGTACACCCCTTGCCTTCTTAAAAAGTCTTACGAATTCCTGGACATCCAACATTTCATTGCATGTTCTCCCCATGTCCATCTGGGTTCTCCAGTTTCCTGCCAAAAAAAACATGCCAGTAAATGGCATCCCACCTCAGTCATCCAGTATTCCCAGACTAAGCTCCAGATCCACCACAATCCCGGCAAGGATAAAGCGGTTACTGAAGGTGGTGAGCGAGTGACCAAGTGAGGAACCATGACTTCAAACAGACTTGAACAGATCTTCAGTCACATATACAGTAAATGATACCTGGAGCTCAGGTCAAGGGGAAAAACTGAAGCCTATGCAGCAGATTCTGAAGGGTGAACATCTATGGCAGGCATTCACAGGGTCCATACCAAAAAGAAATGTTGAGAAGCCTTAAATCAGTCTTCTGAATTGTCGTTAATGAAGGTAGCAACTGATAGACACTTAGCTACCAAGACTCCTGGCTGTTTTATTATTCTGAATGGAAATGGTGGTGTTACAATAATGTAGCAAGACATTGTATCTAGTAGTGGGGAAATCCACAAATATCGGATAAATCTCACTTCACTCAGCTGTTGTCTGTGTCCTTAATTTTAATGTAGGCTATAGTGTACAGCAAAACAAAACGTAACTAGTACTACACAACAACCTCTTTAACCACACAAACACATCATACAAAATCATACTGTAACATGTTTATGCAATACATTTATGATGTTGGCCCTTTGCCGCTACAACAGCTTCAACTCTTCTGGGAAGACTTTCCACAAGGTTTAGGAGTGTGTTTAATCATTCTTTCAGAAGCGCATTTGTGAGGTCAGACACTGCTGTTGGACGAGAAGGCCTGGCTCACATTCTCCGCTCTAATCCATCCCAAAGGTGTTCTACTGGGTTGAGGTGCAGGCCAGTCAAGTTCTTCCACACCAAACTCACTCTCCATGTCTTTATGGACCTTGCTTTGTGCACTGCTGTGCAGTCATGTTGGAACAGGAAGGGGCCATCCCCAAACTGTTCCCACAAAGTTGGGAGCATGAAATTGTCCAAAATGTCTTGCTATGCTGAAGCATTAAGAGTTCCTTCCACTGGAACTAAGGATCCGAGCCCAACTCCTGAAAAACAACCCCACACCATAACCCCACTCCTCCAAACTTTACACTTGGCACAATGCAGTCAGACAAGTACCGCTGTCCTGGCAATCGCCAAACCCAGACTTGTCGATCAGATTGCCAGATGGAGAAGCGTGATTTGTCACTCCAGAGAACACGTCCCCACTGTTCTAGAGTCCAGTGGCGGCGCTTTACACAACTGCATCCGACACTTTGCATTGCGCTTGGTGATGTAAGGCTTGGATGCAGATGCTCGGCCATAGAAACCCATTCCATGAAGCTCCCTACACACTGTGCTTGAGCTAATCTGAAGGCCACATGAAGCTTGGTGGTCTGTAGCGATTGACTCTGCAGGAAGTTGGCGACCTCTGTGCACTATGTGCCTCAGCATCCGCTGACCCGCTCTGTCATTTTACGTGGCCTACCACTTTGTGGCTGAGTTGCTGTCGTTCCCAATCACTTCCACTTTGGTATAATACTTTTGAATACTTTTGGTAATATAGTGTATGTGTGTTTGCCTGAGCTAAGTGTGTGTGGGTTTACTTGTTACAGGTGAAACCTCTACTCCAAGTGACACGTCAGGAGGAGGAGCTAAGTCTTAAAGAGGAGGAGCTTCAGAGAGCCAAAGATTCATCACAGAAGTTTGAGACGGAGTTGAAAGACATTACATTGAAACACACACAGGTAAAGGGCTGAACACAGCTACAGGTCAGATATTCAGAGACACCTGTCATGTTCAGGATGGATGCAGTTTTAAACGGAGCAGCCATGATGATGTACTTACATCGCTGTTCTTTATATATACTTTATATTATTGATGTTTTATTTAGCTGGTGGAGGAGAGGAATGCTCTGCAGGAGCAGCTCCAGGCTGAGACGGAGCTTTACGCAGAGGCGGAGGAGATGCGAGTGCGTTTAGTTGCTAAGAAGCAGGAACTGGAGGAAATCCTTCATGAAATGGAGGCACGGCTGGAGGAAGAGGAGGAGCGGAGCGCCACTCTGCAGGTCGACAAGAAGAAGATGCAGCAGCAGATCCAGGTGTGTTACACTGATGAAGACACACACTGAACTGAAAGGAGGAGAGGACTCCTGTGGGACCGTCCTCCATGCCCCATTTCACTCAGATAAAAAAATAATTTCCTTCATTAACTACAGCTGAATTAACCAAATATGTCATAATGATCTTGAACCAAGCAGAACCTCATTTCCATAGATGTCAGTCTTCATGTTTTTCTCATGATCTGAAGTGTGTGTGTGAGTGTGTGTGTGTGTGTGTGTGTGTGTGTTGGTGTAGATGATGATGAACAGGAGAACTGTGTGTTAGTCTGTGTGACTGATGCTGATGATGTTGGTGTGTTCAGGAGCTGGAGGAACACCTAGAAGAGGAGGAGGATGCACGGCAAAAACTACATCTGGAGAAGGTCACCTGTGAGGGAAAGATCAAGAAACTGGAGGATGACGTGCTGGTGATGGAGGACCAGAACAACAAACTGCTGAAGGTGGGATATTTACAGTTGCGTCTCGTACCAGTGCTGTTCTAAACCTAACACTGTGCCTGAATTGATTAAGTCTCCTTGGCCGTCATCTGTATGTCTGTATATGTGGACATTTTTGTGTGTGTGTGTATGTGTGTGTGTATGTGTGCAGGAGAGGAAGCTGTTAGAGGAGCGGGTTGCTGATTTCAGTGCTAATCTGGCTGAAGAAGAGGAGAAATCTAAAAACCTGACCAAGCTCAAGAACAAGCATGAGTCTATGATCTCAGAATTGGAAGGTCTGCAGAATTACTACTACTAATAATAATACTAATATTAATGTTAATGCTACTAATTCTACTACTACTACTGCTAAAACTCTTACCAATACTACTACTAATAATGAATAATGCTAATGTTAACTTGTGGTGTTCACTGTTGACCTGCAGTGCGTTTGAAAAAAGAAGAAAAGACACGTCAGGAGCTTGACAAGTTGAAGAGGAAGCTGGAGGCAGAGTCAAACGACTTACAGGAACAGATTGCAGACCTGCAGGCGCAGATCGCTGAGCTAAAGGCACAACTCGCTAAGAAAGAGGAGGAGCTACAAGCTGCACTTGCACGGTGAAACATTCACACTCTACCACTTACTTTCTGTTATTTACTTCCTAATCCTTAATCCTTATTCCCTACTCCTTAATCCCTACTCGATATTCTCTACTCGATATTCCCTACTTTTTAACTTGGTTATTCTATTGTGCAGCACTTTGGTTGACACTTGCTGTCTTTAAAAATGTGCTATATAAATAAAGTTGTCTTGTCTTGCCTACTCCCTAATCCCTACTCCCTATTCCTTACCCCCTAACCCCTACTCCCTACTCGATATACCCTGCTTCCTGTTCCCTAGATTGCAGTGTCAGAGCACTGGCCCTCCACAACTTTTATTCTTGGCAGTAAAGAAGCCCAAATGTTTTCTTTGTAATGATAATATTTTTTATGGTGATTAAAGAAACTGAGGTGAGCAGAGGAAGTCTCAAATTTTAAAATCACTGCATGCGTCTGCAGGCTGGAGGACGAGACAGCACAGAAGAACAATGCATTGAAGAAGATCCGTGAGCTGGAGGGCATCATCTCAGACCTGCAGGAGGATCTAGACTCAGAACGAGCTGCCCGAAACAAAGCAGAGAAAATCAAGAGAGACCTGGGGGAGGAGCTGGAGGCTCTGAAGTCTGAGCTTGAAGACACGCTGGACACCACGGCCACGCAGCAGGAGCTCAGGCTAGTGGCGCTTCACCATTACATCATATACTGATTGATGCTTAACTGGAGGTGCAACAGAATATGACTTTCCCAGAATGCCCTGGGGCTGAACCCGGCCCAAAGATAGCGACAGTGTTTTGCGAGTCAGCTATAACGAAATTGTGCATGTTCAATAATTCAGATATAAATAATTATGAGTATTTGCTTATTCAGAGCAGGTATTAGTCTCACTTGACAGTGTTGTACTTCCTACAGGGCAAAGCGTGAACAGGAAGTGACCCTGCTGAAGAAAGCGATAGAGGAGGAGAGCCGAAACCATGAGGCCCAGGTGCAGGAGATGAGACAGAAACACACACAGGCTGTGGAGGAGCTCACAGATCAGCTGGAACAGGCCAAGAGGGTATGAGACCTGCATTTCAATCTGGTTTATAATACATCATCTTGTATGAGTCCCCTAGACCTTCTTAAGAGCCATCGCCTTATTGCATCAGCTTGATTCTGATAGCTGCTTTGTACTGTAATGTGTAGGTCAAGACGAACCTGGAGAAGGCAAAGCAGTCTTTGGAGAAGGAGACATCAGAGCTAACTGTGGAGATCCGCTCACTCTCTCAGGCCAAACAGGACGTAGAGCACAAGAAGAAGAAAGTGGAGGGACAGTTAGCTGATCTGCAGTCCCGCTTCAATGACAGTGAGAAACAGAAAACAGAGCTTGGAGACAGAGTGTCCAAAATCACTGTGAGTCACAAACACACACCAGCACCATCGCATCCTCAGTACTTCTTTATTATAAACACAGAAATTAGGTCATGATTCCCAGTTTGTATACTCCTCAGACCAATTCGAGGGTACTTCCAACTGAACAGAGCACAGGGTGAGAAACGAGTGTGCAGTTCCTGTAATGAGAAGGTGTGTGTTTGCAGGTGGAGCTGGAGAGTGTCACCAACGTGCTAAATGAGGCTGAGGGGAAGAACATTAAACTGAATAAGGACGTAGCCAGCCTGAGCTCTCAGCTCCAAGACACACAGGTGTATACACACACACACACACACACACACACACACACACACACATTCCTATCATCATGGCCATCTTTGGTGTGGAGATGTGGGTCCATTTCCATCATTTGATTGAGATGATGCTCAGATTCTGATTCTGATGCGTGTGTGTGTGTGTGTGTTTGTGTGTGTGTGTGTGCGTGTGTGTGTGTGTGTGTACGTGTACGTGTACGTGTACGTGTTTGTGTGTGTACGTGTGTAGGAACTGCTGGCTGAAGAGACGCGCCAGAAACTGCAGTTCTCCACTAAACTGCGTCAGATGGAGGATGAGAGGAACAGTCTACAGGAGCAGCTGGATGAGGAAACTGAGGCCAAGAGGAACGTCGAGAGACATGTTTCCACCCTCAACATCCAGGTCAGATCATCATCTACACCATCATATGGCATGTTCATAGTCTAAAACAGGGCAAGGGCACAGACAGGTACAGGGACCAAGGCTGGGTACAGGTAACTTTAAGACAGAAAGCAGAATAAACACACAGAACAAGTGATTTAAAAATCAAAGCACTTTGGCATCAGGGGACTCAGGAAGAAAGACCTCACACAGAAGACAGGAGGGAACCTGAACAATGCACTGTTGTGAACAGAAGAATGGAGAGAAGAGAAGTCAGATGTGTTTATGTTGTGTGTCCCAGCTGTCAGACTTTAAGAAGAAGCTGGACGAGGTGTCAGGCAACGTGGAGCTTCTGGAGGAGGGTAAGAAACGTCTGCAGAAAGACCTGGAAGCGTCAAACACCCAGCTGGAGGAGAAGTCTGCTGCCTATGAGAAGCTTGAGAAGACCAAGAACAGACTGCAGCAGGAGCTGGAGGACATTCTGATGGACCTGGACAACCAGAGACAGCTTGTCTCCAACCTGGAAAAGAAACAGAAGAAATTCGATCAGGTGTGTGTGTGTGTGTGTGTGTGTGTGTGTGTGTGTGTGTGTGTGTGTGACTGTAACACTAACACACTGGCGATGTTCAGATGCTTGCGGAGGAGAAGAGTGTGTCGTGTAAGTATGCGGATGAGAGAGACCGGGCAGAGGCAGAGGCACGAGAGAAGGAGACAAAGGCGTTGTCCCTAGCAAAGGCACTGGAAGAGGCACAGGATTCACGTGAGGAGCTTGAGAGAGCCAACAAAGCCTTACGGGCTGAGATGGAGGACCTGATCAGCTCCAAGGATGATGTGGGCAAGAATGTGAGTTTGACTGTTGTAACACTGTTGTTTCCATAAATTAACCATAAATTCTGTGAAAAATACACTTCTCAGGCTTTGCACTCTTTACAGCATGAAAGTTATGGTATGCGGTTTCTCAGGTCCACGAGCTGGAGAAGTCAAAGCGTGGTCTGGAGCAGCAGGTGGAGGAGATGAAGACACAGCTGGAGGAGCTTGAAGATGAGCTGCAGGCTGCCGAGGATGCAAAACTACGCCTGGAAGTGAACATGCAAGCCCTTAAAGCACAGTTCGATCGAGAACTGCAGGGACGAGATGAGCAGGGAGAGGAGAAGAGGAAACAGCTGATGAAACAGGTGGGCATGGCCATCACAACAGCACACAAAATTACTTTTAATTTCTTTAACATTGTCACAGAGATTAAGAACATTTATAGCAAACTTTTCCACTTATCACCACAGCTGAAGTTAATAAGCGTTTATTAAAATAAGTTACGACACCTTATAACTGAGGGTGTGACTGCTGCAGGTGCGAGAGCTGGAGACGGAGCTGGAGGATGAACGAAAGCAGAGAGCCGCCATGGCCGCATCCAAGAAGAAGATGGAGGGTGACATTAAAGACCTGGAGGGACAGATAGACACAGCCAATAAGAACAGAGACGAGGCCATCAAACAACTGCGCAAACTACAGGTGAGAGAGAGAGAGACGGGGGTCAGAGAAAGAGAACAAGAGAGAGAGATGCACAGAGAGAGAGACACAGAGAGAGAGAGACACAGACACAGAGACACCGAGAGACAGAGAGAGAGAGAGAGAGAGAGACAGACAGAGGGAGAGACAGAGAGAAAGAGAGAGAGTGTGAGCTCTTGAACACGAGCTGGTTGTATCCATGGTGATGGAGGTCAGCCCAGTTGTTTAGACAGCTAGCTGATATGAGCTAATGTTCACAGGTTTCCTGACTATCCATCCATCCATCCATCCATCCATCCATCCATCCATCCATTATCTTCCGCTTATCTGGGATCTGGGTCACAGGGGCAGCAACATAAGCAAAGTGGCCCAGACCTCTCCCCAGCTACCTCTTCTAGCTTTTCTGGGCAGATACCGAGGCGTTCCCAGGCCAGGTTAGAGATATAATCTCTCCAGAGTGTCCTGGGTCTTCCACAAGGTCTCCTGCCGGGAACATGCCCGGAAAACCTCACCAGGGAGGCATCTGGGAGGCATCCTAACCAGGTGCCTGAACCACCTCAAGTGGTCCCTCTCGATGTGGAGGAGTAGTGGCTCTACTCTGAATCTCTCCTGGATATCTGAACTCCTCACAATGTCTCTAAAGGTGAGTCCAGCCACCCTGTGGAGGAAAGTCATTTCAGCCGCTTGCATCCGCGATCTCATTCTTTTGGTCACTACCCAAAGCTAGTGACCATAGGTGATGGTTGGAACGTAGGTGACCGGTAGATCGAGAGCCTTGCTTTATTGCTCAGCTCTCTCTTCACCACAACAGACCGGTACAGAGTCTGCATCACTGCAGATGCCTCACCGATCCACCGATGTCATCCTCCCAATCCCCCTTTCCCCCACTCGTAAATAAGACCCCGAGATACTTAAACTCCCCCACTTGAGGCAGGGGCACCCTCCACACCCAGAGAGGGCACTCCATCCTTTTCCGACTGAGCACCATGGTCTCAGATTTTGAGTTGCTGATTCTCATCCCAGCCGCTTCACACTCAGCTGGTCCAGAGAGAGCTGGAGGTCCCAGCTTGATAAAGCCAAGAGGACCACATCATCAGCAAAAAGCAGACATGGGATCCTGAGGCCACCATACCGAACACCTTCCGCCATTTGTTTTCGCCAAGAAATTCTGTGCATAAAAGTTATGAACAGAATTGGTGACAAAGGGCAACCCTGACGGAATCCAACCCCAACTGGAAACCAGTCTGACTTATGGCCTGCAATCTGGACCAAGCTCCTGCTCTGTTTGTATAGGGACTGGATGGCCCATAACAGTGAGCCCAGTACCCCATTCTCCCAGAGCACCCCCTAAAAGCCACATCCTCCATTCCCCTTTCTTAAAAAGTAGTGTATCAGACACCAAGAAAACAAAGCAGGCATTTTAACGCCGAGTGCGAGTAATGAAAGAGCCGGCAGACCCAGAAGCGTCACGCTGGTGCCTCTGAAAATAAATCGGCATGAATAAATTGGCAAGTTTTCTCTAAACTCTGATAAACGGGAGCTTTGATCCCCCACAGAAAACAGGCTGGTTCCTGCTGCAGCAAGAAAATGCCGACCATATAGTAGAGTGGCTGCCGCAGTGAGCCGTGAAGCGGGCAAACGCCCAAAGCAGCTAGAGGTTGGAGGGGTAAATCACACCAAGGAGCAAAATACTAACCCTGAAATCACAGTTATTACCTCAGGGATGACCCCTATTGCCAAACCTCTATGAGGCCCGACATTACCAACTACTGTCCCTAGTTACCTTACACCGCAGTGCTACACATTACCATCGAAAAAATCCCTTCAAGTAAGCTGGTGAGCAGGTGTCTCTTGTTGACCTCGATTGTTGCCAGGGGAACTGGGAAATGTAGTTCCCCTAGCACGAGCGGAATGCCGCTGCAGCCCCCTAGTGTTAGACTGCAGTACACCATGCCTCCTTACAAGAATAGTTTCATTGTCTACATATAAATAAGGTTAGATTTATTTTAGAGTCATTTTACAGATGAACACACTAAAATTATATTCATATTATTAATATGAGCAACTCTCTTTACTCCGTTGTCTTGGTGTTTCTCTGACGAGGTAAACAGGAGTCATGAGTCAGTTACAAACAAATTGGTTCTTTGATTCATCTCTTGAAACAGACTTCATGAATCCACTGTTGGAGGGAAAGTCAGGTGTTGACTCAATGATCTGAAATCTGGCCTTTGGACAGCTGAGATATTTAATGTTCAAAAGTGATTCTAAAACTGACAACAAGCTTTAGGAAAAGCTTTATATTTAATAATATATACCATTTAATGTATGCCATTGAGATTCTGTGACATTTAAGATTTATCAGAGTAACATTTAGTTTAAAATTTAACACTGTAAATGTGGCCACATGCTCCTGAAAAGTTAAATTAAATTTAAATTTGTAAATTAGAATTATTCTACTACTATTTATTGTTTCAGTACACCACTGGAATTACTTCCTGTTACACTTCCTGTCAGAATGTGATTGGATCAGACTATAATTGAGCACTTCCTGTGGGAATGTGATTACGGATGTGTGACAGGGTGTGTTTGGATGTTTCAGGCTCAGATGAAGGACTTTCAGAGAGAGCTGGATGACACCCGCGCTGCACGAGAGGAAGTTCTTGCCACTGCTAAAGAGAGCGAAAAGAAGGCAAAGAACCTGGAGGCAGAGCTCATGCAGCTTCAGGAGGTACACAATACACACTATACAATCCTTCAAAATACTACACACTACACACTACAGCACACTACACACTACTATACACTACAGCACACTACACACTACTACACATTACACACTACACACTACTACACATTACACACTACACACTACTACTCATTACACACTACACACAACACAGTACTTTACACTACACCACACTACACGTTACACACTACTTACACACTACTACACACTACACACCACACACTACTTCACACTACTCCACACTACACACTACTACAAACACACATCATTTACACACTTCAATTCAATTCAGTTAAATTTACATAGTGCTTTTAACAATGGATATTGTCCCAAAGCAGCTTTACAAAGACATAAAATCCAGACATAGACCTCAATATTTGAAGTACTAACAGAAAGCCTGCACCTTTTGATTGAAGTTGGCGTGTCGGATCATAACAGATAAATGTTCACTCAGGTCTCACACATTCACTCAGAGACCATTTAGTGCCTTATAGTTTAATAGTAGTATTCTATAATCTTTTACTGGAAGCCAATACAGTGTGGATAAGATGGGGATGATGTGGTGGTATCTTCTGGTTCTAGTAAGGACTCTGTTTGCTGCATTCTGAGCTAGCTGGAGCTTATTTAGCTGAGTTATACACTTACTGGAATATCCAGTAAGACATTACAATAATCCAGTCTAGAGGTAACAAAAGCATGAACTAATATTTTTTCATCATGCCGTGACATGGTATTCCTTATTTTAGCAATATTTCTAAGATGAAAGAAGGCTACCCTAGTAATATTTTCTACATGAGCTTCAAATGAAAGATTGGAGTCAACAATCACACCAAGATCTTTTACAGCTGCACATGGTGTAACTGAC
>JAOVVH010000015.1:9300742-9322066 GCA_028566435.1 Scorpiodoras heckelii
CCTACACCATACTAATAAATTATTGTGGTCTAAAACCAGGTGTTTCAGTTTCATTGTCTAACCCCTGTATATATATACTGTTAAATCTGTAGAACTAGTTCAGTGGTAGCCCAGTAGGTTAGCACACCAGGTTGTTGATCAGAAGGTCGTGGGTTCAAGCCCCAACATCAGGGCTGCCGCCATTTTGCCCCTGAGCAAGGCCCCCAACCCGTCGCCCAACCCAGCCAACGAGGGGTGTAATGTACACACCGGTCCCAAGCCCGGTTAATGCTAGGTTTGTGTCAGGAAGGGCATCTGGCACAAAAACCTGCGCCAGGTTAAGGCACAGTGACCCTATGAGTTCTTAAAAAGGAAAAAAATCTGTCAAACTAACTGTAAAGTTGACTCTTCTGAGGAGGAAAACATACATACATACAGTCACCACAGGTAGCCTGTTGCTAACAAAACATGAACATGGTTATATCCATGTTTTTTTCTCCAATTTGTAGCTTGAAAGCACCTAATGTAAGCACTTGCATGTGGCAGAATGCAGCATGATGTTAATTAATGATGTCAGTGGATGGTCCTCACATAGACAGTAAGATAAACTGGGTGTTTGTTCCACAGGTTAAAGCAGGAGATGTCCCCGAGCTCAGTTCCCATGTTCCACCTCCTCCTCAAGCTCAGCCCCCTCTACCACATACACAGCTCATGTTGGCCGGCAATCAGCTTGCAGGGGTATGCAAATATTTACACACTTTCCTGACTATAGATATATAAACACGTCAGCCAATCATACGTTTGCATGTTTGCATCATTGCTTTGCATTAACAGGCTGCACTCACAGTTGTTAGTGATAAATACACTCTAGCCTATAAGTAACTGGAGTGTAAATCTGATTGTACTGTTTACAGTATAGCACATTGGATTTGAAATAACTAAACTAATGCTGAGTAACAGCTTTAACTGCAGAGACAGCTATATTTGGTGAAGCAAATAAAAATCTGAGCCTTTTATCCATAGTGCTTTGGTCTGTAGCGATCAGCTGAATCAGGCCAAATGCTTATAAACAGTGACCTCTGTGACATCGATGGAGTTACTGCAAACCCATCCAATACTGTTCACATCTCACGCCTCCCACGTGGGAGTCTATGGCAAAGCACAGAACTCTTCATACACACTTTATGAAATTTGGTGCAGTGATAGAGGACCAGCTACCTTCACTGCTTTTCTAGTGTCTGTTCTTCAAGTGCTCTAGCGTCACCAACACGTCAAATTTGAATTATTACGACTGCAATAATACTGCAATGTAACCTCATAAAATGCTATTCCATGTTCCTCTGGTTGTTTAGGTCATTCGAATTTCAGCATACACCTGGACATTAATTTCTACCATACTTCATTTTCTGCTATTAGGATTTTTCTTTCTTCTACAAATTTTATCCAATTATCATCAAATTTGGATCAAAGCATTGTGTTGTGAGCCCAGTCCAAACAAAATTGTGTCTCTGATTTCTTATGCAGGCTAGTTCCTTCATAACCTGTAAACAAATATGATTGTAAAGTTGCTAAACAGAGCTCAATGATGTAAGATATTCAGATCAAACTTCATATATGAGTGATGCGTCAGAAAGCCAAATCCAAGCGACTTCAAGAACATTTGTATAAATTTACCTCCATGGAGCGCTATTCATAACTTAGTAATTCACAAATTAGTTAAACTGCTCACATTTTAGACACTCAACATTAAATCATGTTGAGTGCCAAATGTGTCTGATGTAACAGATTTGTGATTTGGCAAACAGGCCATTTTAAGTTTGAACAGAAGCTAACTTCTCCTAAAAGTTTTATCATTGGATTGTCAGAGCATACTGAAAACGATTTTTGATATTGAACATGATTTGTCTGCCACGCACAAAACAATTTGTGAAGTCAGAAACTTTCAAAATAGGAAATGATGTCATACTTCAGTAACAGTTTGATATATTGCCATCAAATTTAGCATATTTCATGATGGTCCTAATGGGTTCTGATCTTTCCCCTTTGACAAGGAGTGAGGCCTAATGCTGGAATCACCAGTTAACAACTCTAAATTAATGACATTAACCAAGAACATATAGAAATACAGGTCCACAATATGAGCCTGACAACTTTAGCTCACATCAAAAAATAATCACAGAGAATATTTGTACCATCAAGTATCACTGTACCAGCTGTGTCCAGTCTCCTCCGCAAAGGGCTGGTGCAGGTGCAGGCTTTCATTCTAATCAAGCAGGAGCCAGACCTGATTTCACCTGTTTAAGAGGTGAACCTGGCTTTCAATAGACAATCAGGTGTGGCTTCGGCATGGTTGGTATGAAAGCCTGCACCCACACCGACCCTTTTCGATGAAGATCAGACATCCTTGCACTAGGCCAATATACAGTCTCTTATTTCTTCCTTATATTTTGCAACCCTAATGGTTCCAGTGCTTCAGCCTTCCCTCCCACAACTGTGTAATTCTGCATATGTGCTACTTTAGCATTCAGTGTTGCTGTATTCTGCTTCAGGTAAGTCTCTATCCTGGAACTTTCTGAAGCCATTGTCTCTTATTCTGTGTCCTCCTTCTTTGCACGTCTTCCCAGCTGGCGGCTCTGCTACCTGCACAGCAGCAGTTACTGCTCCAGCAGGCTCAGGCGCAGCTCCTGGCCGCTGCAGTGCAGCAGACCAATGCAGCTCATGCAGCTGCCGCAGCCAGTCAGCAGCAAGCTCAGCAACAACAGGCCAATCAAGCTCTAGCACAAGCCCAGTCACATGCCAAAACAGAGCAGAATCCTGTTCCTGCTCCGCCACCACTTGCCCTCTCACAGCCCATCCAGCTCACTGCCCAGGTACAGTTGGACTGGATCTTAACAGAACCTTGTGTATGATGTTGTTTAATTATTACCAGCTATAACGTGGAGTTAAATATGCTTTAGCCCTTCAGGTTTTCTTTGATACTTAGAATTGGTTGTCGTATTACAAAGCATAATTATATTTTCACTTTGATTACACCTTTTTAAACTCTATGCAAAATAATGTCATACTGTAATGCAAATATCACAGAATTTGAGCCTATAACAATTACTTGTGTTTGTGGCTATCAGTGTCAAACAAGAACCATGCTGAAGGTGCCATGATAGAGAGAATGTTTTCTGGAAATTACAGTAAAAATTTATCTAAATTATTAACTTCACTTTAGGACATTCAGCAGCTGTTGCAGCTGCAGCAGTTGGTGCTGATGCCAAGTCACCCTCTGCAGTCTCCTGCCCAGTTCCTCTTACCCCAGGCACAAGCCCAGCAGAGCCAACAGGGTAAACCACACACATACACACACACACACACACACACACACATACACACACAGACCATTCACCAATTTAATTTCATTCAATGGAAAATGATTTGCTTTCATTGAAACATATACTAATTATTTATTTCAGTTTTCTCTGGCCCTGCCTGTCCTTCATTCCTTCACACAGGTCTGCTTTCAACACAAAATTTGATCTCACTACCTCAGCAAAGTCCTGGATCTCTCCTGACCACGCCACCCAGACTAAGCATGCAAACGCAGGTACATGACATCCCTAAACTAAAATTCTTTCCCTCCGTCCATCACACTGACAACACTGTTCAAAGGGTGAATCAATGCAGTTTCTTGGGGGGATCTGTGAGAAACACCATTTAGAACTGGTTTGAACTGGCCAACTTTAACTTTTGTTGTGGGAAAGTATCAGTTTGGGTTAAGAGAAGAAAGCTGGCTAGAAAACAAGGGTTTAACTGTGTGATTGTATGAGACTGTGTATCGTGTATGCTGCAGCGCCATCATGATGCCAGGCCATGCTCATTACCAAGGGAGAAGGGAAGAGACAGCAGCATGACACCATCAGTAGCCACACCCATGAGCTTAGCTGCCACAGTAACCTCACACGGTGAAGAGCCGAGTGATTTGGAGGAGCTGGAGCAGTTTGCTCGCACCTTCAAACAAAGGAGGATTAAACTTGGCTTCACCCAGGTGTGTGTGTGTGTGTGTGTGTGTGTGTGTGTGTACATCTACATGCATGCCTCTGAGTATCTAAAGAATAAGTAACACAGTATTTCTACATATTGTTCACCATTTACAGATTTACTGATGGAGTGTGTTTATGCTTTTAGTAGACGTAAGACTTAAATAATACAATAATGTTTCATTAATTGACTGTCTGCCTGTTCCTAATGTAAGTCAAATACTGCACTGATGATTTTTTTTACACGAGTGTGTTAAATGAACAGTTATTCCTGTATGTTTGTAGGGTGATGTGGGAATGGCCATGGGCAAGCTGTATGGCAATGACTTCAGTCAGACCACCATCTCACGCTTTGAAGCACTCAACCTCAGCTTCAAGAATATGTGCAAGCTCAAGCCCCTGCTGGAGAAATGGTTAAGTGATGCAGGTATGTGTGTATGCGAGTGCTTAGGCAAATATATAGTTTACTGTGAGTACAGAGAATGGTTACTAGAAACGTAGTTCAGATGCTGTGCATATGTGTGTCGATGTGTGTGTAGAAGCCATGGCAATAGACAACATGCTGCCCAGTCCCAGCTCTCTATCTTCTCCCATGCTGGGCTTTGAAGGGTTGCCTGGACGACGCAGGAAGAAACGCACCAGCATTGAGACAAACGTCCGCGTTGCACTGGAGCGTAACTTCATCATGGTGAGACACACATAAACACACAATGCAGAGTTATGTGCACACAGTGAGGAGTTTGTGTAGACCAGTGTGTAGAACTCAGACATAAGTTCTATTCAGAGACTCACTGCAAAAAATTATATATTAAATACAGGCACATTTATCTACAGACCCCATTTCCAGAAAGCTTGGGACACTTTCTAAAAATGCAATTAAAAACTACAAATGATAATTTGTTAAACCGCTTGAACTTTTATTTCAATGATAAAAGTACTTAACACAGTCCACCGCTGTATCAGAAATGCAACCTGAAACTGTCCTATGCAAAGAGGAAGCCAGATATAAAGTCGTCTGAGATGGACTGAAAGACAGTGGAAACGTGTTGTGTGGTCAGACGAGTCCATGTTTCAGCTTGTTTTTGGGAAAACCAGGCATCAGATTCTATGTGCCAAAGATGAAAAAGACCATCCAGAATCTTACCAACAAAAAGTGCAAAAGCCAGCATCTGTGATTGCAATGGGGTGCATCAAGGCCCACGGCATGGGGGATCTGCATATATGTGGAGGATTATCTGGGTATTTTGGAGAAACATATGCAGCTGTTTTTCCCCAGGAACTCCATGTGTATTTCAGCATTACGATGTCAGGCCTCATTCTGCACCACTTACAACAGTGTGACTTGACAGGCCTGCCTACAGTCCAGATCTGTCTCCTATTGAAAATGTACGGAGCATCATGAAGAGGAAAATCAGACAACAGTGACCACGGACTGTTGAGCAGCTCAAGTCTTGTACACAGTAAGAAAGGGCAAAATCTTCATTCAGTTCAATCTTCAATTCGCAAATGATTAAAAAGTATAATTAAAAGAAAAGGTGATGTGACCCAGTGGTAAACATGCCTTTATCCCAACTTTTATTGAGTGTGTTTCAGGCATCAATTTCTAATTTTGTTCATATTTAACAAATAGAATTAAGTTAACACTGAAAATCTTTTCTTTGTCCTTTTCTGTTAAATAATGGTTCAAGTGAATTAACAAATTCAGTTATTATTCATTTTTTATTGCATTTTTAGAACACGTCCCAACATTTCTGGAAAAGGGGTTTGTAATATTATGGGAAAATGTAGTTAATATTTCTTATTATGAAAGATTTAATAAAGATTTTTGCACTGAGTAACAAACAGAGGCAGGTCTCAGTGACTGGCAGTTCTATTATAACAAATATTCTTCAAAATCTGAAGCTAAGAAAAATACCCTTGGGAACTTCCTTTTTGTTGCTCTTCTATCAGTCTGCATAAGACTGAGCAAGCGGACTTGTTAAGTCAGTTAATCTGCATTAACATTAAGAAAGAGTAAGGTTGAATTCTACTCAAATAAGCTAACATCAAGCACATTGATTGGGATAACACAGAAGTCTAATTAAACATCGCAAAACAAGACAGTTTTTGCACATGTAGCAATGAATCAGTGTTCACACGATTACACTGTAAACTACCTAGCTACATTTACATACTGTATAGTCTGTTAAATAAATTTGGACATAAAGGTAAGTTTATCAATAAAATTTGAAGTGTCTTTGTACACACATTTCTGCCTTTCAGTGTTTGCTCATCTGTATTCAGATTACACTATGAACAATAAACAGAAGTATGATTGGCAGTAACTTTTCCCTGTGAAACACAAATGAACATGATTGTTTCTGTGATGCAGGACTGAGAATTGGGTTCTTGCTGTCCAGCATGCCAGACGTTGCAGATCTTTCTGGCTTTATTTATCCTATGAATACACTACAAAATACTATGGAATGTCATTTAAGGCCATGGAACTATTACTATTTAACATCACAATTTATTAATTGGAGAACTAACATGAGATAGTACATGACCTCTATTCAGTATCTCAGATTCAAATATACAGAAATTTGAAGCCTAATGGCCAGTTAATGAGGAAGAAACCCTTGCTGAAAAATATGCCAGGATCTGAAATGTGATAATCACAGCAAGTGCTGTTCATGACAATTAGCCTCAGTGTATTTAAATTATCCTAAACGTGTATTTTTTATTGTCTCATCCTATTAAGCTGCATTAGATTGCACATAATACATGCAGCAAAAATATCTGCTGTATCAGGCAGAACAAGCTACCAAATGCTATGAGAGATAAGGTCTCTCTCTCTCTCTCTCTCTCTCTCTCTCTCTCTCTCTCTCTCTCTCTCAGACATCTCTTCTGAGATCACCTCCTCTTCTAACACCCCTTGCAGCCTAACTAGTACTTGATGTGCACTTCTTTCCCTGATCTCGTTGCACTTTTCCTATTGATTAAATTCAGACCTTGTCTGCATGACAATTGAATGTTTTGAAAACTGTGTTTTTCCTTTGCACACAACATCGTTTCAAACTTATCTACATCCACACGGATTCACAAAAATGAACGAAAACAATGTGGCATGTTGCCAGGTCAGTAGGCGGTGGTATAACTTTGCCTCTCAAATATACAAACAAAACAGAACAACACTGAGCCTGCATACCAGAGGTACACATTAATCTACCACCTTTCCCTCAGACCACCAGTACAGTACAGGGACCAGCAAAATGTCCCAGGATTTCGATGCACTTCGAAAACACAACCAGCTGAGCTGTAAGCATGCACGCTGGATGTGCTTGTTGCTGGAATGCACAGCACCACTTTTTCACTTTTTGGCTCGAGCACTGCATACAAAGGTTTTTTTTCTACAGCATGGTGTGCACAAACACATAAATAGCCATGTGCGAGGTGAGCCGTGTCATCACTGTTTTCAAAAGTTTCCATATTCACCTGTCCACTTGGCAACATGAGGGATACAGTTTCCACTCTAGAACTTGTTTTCAAAAGTTTGCATTTTTAGGCCCCGAAAATGGCATCATGTGGACAAAAGGCCAAAAGGCAAAAAAAATAAAATTTTCGCAGAAATGCCATTTTCACTGTTTTTTATGTGGAGTGAGCCTAAAGTACTTCGTACTTACTTCAAGGTCTTCTGCTGTACTGAAGCTTGAGTGTTGTTCCTTTATTGTAAGTCATTTTGGATAAAAGCATCTGCCAGATGACTAAATGTAACTGTCAATTTTCTGAAAATTTGGGGGCTAAGGGCAAGTGCTTTATTGAAAAGGTCTATTTGAAAAACTCCAGAGCACTATGCGAGCAAAACAACCTTGGAGTTATAAATTGCACATGGGTAATTTCTGTCATACTTTAGCTTATCATCTGAATTTAAGTCACTTGTTCTGAATATAACACAAAATCTTTTAGAGGGAAATTACAATGAGGTGCTATTACATTGCAGGCTCTGGGTGAACCCAAAATATAAATGCACATTGTACGTTTTCTGATTTAAAGATGAAAGAGCATACATTATGTACAGTTTGCACCTCTAAGAGTTCTCTAAGGGATGAATGACATGATTATTTAAGAACTGCGAGATAAAAGAAATGAAGTTATACCTTTTTCCTGTCACACAACAGAACCAGAAGCCTACCTCGGAGGAGATCCTTCTGATGGCCGAGCAGCTCAACATGGAAAAGGAAGTGATCCGGGTGTGGTTCTGCAACCGCCGACAGAAAGAGAAACGCATTAACCCCTCAAGCACCACACCTCCCCTGCCCAGCCAGCCTCCACCTGCAACACACAAACCCCCCTGCTACAGTTCACACATGGTATGACCCACTAGTGATGTGTTAATTGTGGAAAATGCAGTGTCGTTACACCTGAAGTGTAACTTAACCAAATGCTTCTGTGGAATCCTCGTTTGATGTGCAGATAATGCAAATATGTTCTATTAATTAACATACTGAAATAGTTTTATAAGCTTCAAGCTCCATAATTATCAGTATAAAAATAATAATATCCCTAATGATGCACAGACAAGACAGAAACAATAACATGAATGCATTTTCTAAAATGTACTTTAATGGACGGTATTATTAGAAGGTTTCATGAAGATTTCATGAAACAGTTTCACAATTTCAGTGGATGATTACTGATAAAAGTATCCCAAATTTTGTCCAGTTTAGAAATAAGCCAATGATCTGAGTCCCTGAAACAGAATTCCCCTCCTGCCAGGCTTACCTCCCTCAACACTTCAGTGAACTTTTATTTTCC
Source organism: Scorpiodoras heckelii (assembly GCA_028566435.1). Taxonomy (NCBI): domain Eukaryota; kingdom Metazoa; phylum Chordata; class Actinopteri; order Siluriformes; family Doradidae; genus Scorpiodoras; species Scorpiodoras heckelii. The sequence goes on from JAOVVH010000015.1 coordinate 9,309,541, forward strand.
TTTCTTTTCTACCTTTTTCTTGTGCCTTTTGTTAGTTTGTTTTCTTGAAATAAGTTTTGGTTTAGCTCAGGTGCTAGGTGTAGTTTAGATAAGAGAAAATGATTTATTCTACTAAGCCATATTCCTCAGTATAGTTGTTTATAGTACAGAGTATTGATAAAATTTGATATTTGCTTGGTTTATTCTATTTCTGTTCAGTTTCGTTTAATCCAAGTCAGACAATGAGATCAAATTCAGTTACTAACTGACAGATGTTTGATCATTTAATTACTTGCCTGAGAAAGAGAGAGAAAGAGAGAGGTAGGGGAGAAGAGAATACAGATTATTAGCTATGCTCTTTCATCAACATCTAGAGAAAATGTACATTTTGTGTAGAGTGCAAGCAGGGACTCCTGCAAGACTAAGACAGCATAACTAGTAGGGAGAGACAGAAGGTAACACAGAAATGAGGGAACCCTGGGACATAAAGCTGCCAGCCACTTCACTGTCAACAAACCTGTTTGAACATGTGAGAGTCGGGGGTGACAGCATCCAAGCAGTTTACCAGAACACTCTATGCCCATGAACCCTTCAGGTCTGCGCCTTTATCGATTCAATTTTTGATCAAGCAACATGTGCTACGCCCGAGACACCAGGAGACACCAGATACAAGATACTCCTGCTGGCGGTGGCCCGACATTGATGGCATGGAGATCGTAAGGATGGACAGCTTAAAGAAACTCACTTAATTTACATCTGATGTGGGCAGCATTCCATGATGTCTAGGACTGTTTGCCATAGACAGTTTTGGACTTCATCAGTCAAATCTCAATCACTTCAACCGTGTAGACTTCAAGTTAAAACTTTTATCAGTTTACTAATTACAATTTTTACTTATTTATTTATTTTTACTATATAGCACTCAGTTAAAGAAAGGATTATTTAACTTCTGAGGGAGTTTTTCCTCACCTCTGTCACCATCGGCTTGCTCATTTGGGATAACTGTAAGGATAAAACCTATAACTTATGTTTGGGTCTTATGTCTTTGTAAAGCTGCTTTGGGACAATGTCCATTGTTAAAAGTGCTTTAAAAATAAAAGCCTAAGAAGAAAAGCTAGTAATCTTGCTGTCTTGACTAAACAAGTAAGTTTTCAGCCTAGACTTAAACACTGAGACTGTGTCTGAGTCCTGAACACTAATTGGAAAGCAGCTCCATAAGTGTGGGGCTTTGTAAGAGAAAGCTCCGTCCCCTGCTATAGTCTTCAATATTCGAGGTGCCAACAAAGAGCCTGCACCTTTTGATTGAAGTAGGCGTGGAGGATCATAACAGACTAAAAGTTCACTCAGGTACTGCAGTGCAAGACCATTTAGTGCCTTATAGGTTAATATTCCTTTGGGCATACATCAAAGACCATGTTTTTTGAACCACCATTGGTGACTAATTTGTATGATCTAAAAAACAGAATCATGGCAGCAGTCATCTCAGTAGAAGAAGACACTTTGAGAAGCAGGCATATAGAGCATTTGTAAAATGGTTACTAAAACCTCATTAAACTGTTTGTAAAACTTTGTGTAATTGTAACATGTTGCCATTGTGAAATATACTGCTTTGAAATTGGATCCATCTTTTTAAAACACACTGTATTTGTGAATCATTATTGTTCAGTATTACATATGAGAATGAAAATTTTGCTTGTATGTTGCTGATGCACCTTCTGCAATGTCATAAACTGTTTATTAACCAAATCTGAACTTGAATTGGAGATCATAAACCACACTTAACCTACAGACTCAACTATTTACCTAATGTTAGCTTGCTAGCTGAAACTAGTCACGCCGCATGTTGCATGTGGCCAGACCATGGGCTGAAATAGTTGAGAACTAACTAGATATTGCATTGTAGTAACCGTAATATATGAGGTGTCTATATTCAAGATTAACATGCTGCATGCTCTTCTCTCTCTTTTGCCTTTTCTCTCCAGATGACCAGTCAGGGACTAGTTCAGGCTACCACCTCAAGTTTCAATGTGAGAGGTAAAAGACTAACTTTGACAGAATTTTCAGAATTGCTCTTATCTGACACAAATCTTATTCTGTCAGATTTATTCTCTATTATTTTGTCTCTGCAGCTGTTAGTCCCACCCCCACTGTGGTCTGCCCTCCCAACCCTATTGGCCATGTATCGGTGAGCTCTGCCCCACCATCAGTGACTTCCCCTTCTCTCAGCACAGCTAGCCCCAGCCCCACTGGGTAAGCTCACAACACTTATGGCATCAAATTATTTCCGTTTATCATTTTGTCTTTTTTTCAAAGATAGTAACTAACAATTGGCCTGAGCACTTATACTTTATACTCTTGCACGTTGCTTTCCTTTTGATTTCCTAGTATTCTTTATACAGGTTTATTTGAATATCTGAATCTGAACCCTATTAAGATGATGAGGTTTAAGAAGTTTCAGAAAACATCTAATCAGACACGTCAGACAGAAGCAGTTTTTTCATCCAACAAACATGATTGCATTCTCATAAGTTATACAGTGAGGCAAAAATTGTATTCCATTTTTTGCTTTTGGGTGAATCTAAAGCCTTAGGACACCCTTTTATTTTGCAAACGATAGGGAAAATGACATATCTGAATAGCCCAGCAAGTAATGGGTAAGGGGTAGAGCTGAAGATCTTTGACCGAACCCAGCGGGTCGGGTCGGGTTCGGGCTTAATTTCTGTCATTTTACACGGGCTCGGGTCGGGCTCGGGTTGCGCAGTAAATGAGCGGTCAGGTGATGCGTTTCGATTAGCACCAGAAACCCAGCTGGCATTTCTGCGATTATTCACCATTGAATCAATGTCAGGGTCAAGATTGATTCACAGTTGAATTAGGTTTTGTTTTTGAAAAGTGAATCAACGTTGCTACTGCGACGCTGTTTCAACATCTTGCTTTTCAACACAAGATGCAAAAATGGACACCGAGGAGGTGAAACTGAGGCTGGATTCTGGTGATTACGTTTTGGTTGCACCGTCAGTAAAGTCTGAGGTGTGGAAAAGTTTTGACCATGTCCATAATGAGAATGATGAGCCAATGACGTCTGAATAGCCTAATGTCGGGCTGTAAACGGGTTCGGGCTTTTAAAACAGTGTACTTGTCGGGCTCGGGTCGGGCTTGGGTCGAATTCTGTTGGGCTCGGCCCAGGTCGGGCTTGAGTTTTCAGGCCCGATTACAGCTCTAGTAAGGGGGCCTATCTTTTAGGCTATGTCTGGACATCTTGAAAGCTGCCATATTGGATCATGAGCAAGTTTTTCCAATGGAAAGGTGGTCATGCAGCATATCAAAGGGACCATAATTGTCTCAGAAATCAATTGCCGCAATCAGATTTGCAATATCTCTTGTGGTTCAAACACTTTTGTTGTTCATTGCAGGTAACTGAAGATGGAATTGATGAAAGAAGAGAGGATTGAGGTGATTCTGATGTCCGGGGAACGCAGCTGCTATATCATAGCTGCAGACTTCAACAACCGACACCCAGAAAGACCACCAGTCTCACACAACACTGTTGCATCACTCATAGCCAAATTTGGAGAAACCAGGACCGTGGATAACAAGTCATGTCGTGGTCGTCCAAAGACCGCTACCGATCAAGAAACCTCAACAATGGTTTTGGCAGCCTTTGCGAAAAGTCCACAACACATCAACAACTGGGACCTTTGCCTGTGATGCACAGCAATTTGACGTGTTCAATGTGCTGTCCCTGGTGCTAAACACAGAGCTGAAGGTGCAGGATCCAATTGTTATGTACCTGCGTGAGAATCTGTGGAGAAATGATGTCACAAGCCTCCACGATGCGGTGCTGAAGGTGGTGTTTTTTGCTGATTTTCTCAGCATACACAATTTGATTTCGATTACCCCCGAGATAAAAGTCGAGTGGTGTGAGGGTGGATAATTTGGGCGGCCTTTCCACAGGACCACAGCAGCCAATTAAAATGAACACCGAAATTGAATATCCAGCCACAGATGAACACCTGCTCTGTTGTGTGGTGAAGCCCCATTCTGTTGGAAATAACAGGGGAAACTGCCATCTTCGGTCAGAATGGATGGGAACACTGTTTCGTGTAGCATTGTCAGGTAGCGCTGAGCATTTAGTGTCTGGTCGATGAAAATGGGTCTGATTACATGGGTGCCCCATGTTCCACACCACACCATAACCTTCACATCACCTACGTCTTTGGTGTCTGCTGTCCAGTGTGGGTTTTTGTCACCCCAGTACCTCACGTTCCAGCGGTTGACCTCAACACTGACATAAAAATTGGCATCATCACTGAACAGAATGCCCTGTGCGAATGCAGGATCCCATTGATGTTGGCCTGATGCCCAGGTGCAGAACTCGACACGTCTGTAAGGGTCATCCTCTGACAGTTTCTGCTGCAGCTGGATCTTGAAGGGGTGCCACTTATTGGTATGAAGAATCCGTACAAGGGATGACTGGCTGACACCACATTCTGCTGCGAGACATCGCGTGCTGCGTTGCAAAGGCTTTGTTCGTCAGTAGCGGCCTCCGTACGACGACTACGTGGTTTGTCATCCACAGTCCCGGTTTCTCGGAATTTGGCTATGAGTGATTCAACAGTGCTGTGTGAAATTTGTGGTCTTTCTGGGTGTTGGTTGTCTACGGCAATGATACAGCAGCTGCATTCTCTGGACACAAGAATCACTGCAATCCTCTCTTCTTTCGTCAATTCCATCTTCAGTTACCTGTAACGAAGAACAAAATTTTTTTAATTTCTGTGTTGATAACTTTCGAACCACAAGGGATATTGCAAATCTGATTGCATCAATTTCTGAGACAATTCTGGTCTTCTTTGATATGCTGCATGACCACCTTCCCACCGGAAAAACTTGCCCTTGATCCAATATGGCGGCTTTCAAGATGGCAGCCATGTCCTGGACACAGCTTAAAAGATAGGCCCCCTCACCCAGTACTTGCTGGGGGATTCAGATATGTCATTTTCCCTTTCATTTCTGAAATAAGAGGATGTCCTGAGGCTTTTGACTCACCCAGTAGATTTCAAGTGCATATATCCACGTCAAATTTACATGCACAATATATTTTATTTTATACTTTGTACTTATCAATATGAACAAGAATTTTTTTCATAAGCATAAACAATGAGGTTAAAAAATGGGAAAAAGTATTCAGTATTCAACATATACAATTATATTATACAAAAATATACAGTTACTGTAAAGGTTATGTAAAATAAATCAAGTTCTAGATATAAAACTTTCTTTGGCAAATTGCACCTGGTGTGACTATGAAAGACATTGGGTGGGAAGATGTACTGTAACACAACAAGCAGCAGTTATGATGAAGATAAAGAAGCTTCTTAAAGTTAGAGAGAAGCCATGTCACCTGAAAAGAGTTTCTCTCTTCTGCTAAAAAAAGAAGCACAGAGATATACTTATCATGTTGCTAACCTGACCTGGTCATACAGATTTGTCCTTTACAACATTCGGAGAAATGTCACTCCCTTGCTGCTCACCCTTCACTGGCATCCTGTAGCAGCCCACACCAGATATAAAACCCTGATTCTGGCCCCTCCCTACCTGGTCCAGCCCCTCCCTACCTGATGGCAATGTTCAAAGACTAATGCGTACTCAGAGCCCTTCGTGTCTCAAGTATGGCTCGACTTGACCCACTACCATTCAGGACACATGGGAGGCAAGCATCCAGACTTTTCTCTGTCCTGGCACCAGGGTGGTAGAATGAACTCCCCCTGAGTGTCCGAACATTGGACTCACGCTCTTCAAACGCCAACAGAAGACCCACTGCTTTTAAGAGTACTTGAATAAGCACTAACTCAAAGCTCTGGCCTCACTTACAGCAGTTATTGTGGTCTTGACTGTCTTGTTCATCACTGGTTTTGTGTAGTTTAGGTGTACGTTCAGGTTATTGGACTTGTTTTGCTTGTAATTGTTTGTATTAGATATTGTATGGCATGTTTCTAACAGTATCATAGCTCAAAGTATCTTGAATTCAGGTCTACCAGCACTAGCTTTGGATATTCCAATGATTAAGCACTTTTGTAAGTCGCTCTGAATAAGAACATCTGCTAAATGCCATCAGAGTTTCCTTTGGACATTATACTCTGGTCTGATTGGAGCATCATGATAGGGAGTCGCTTCTCTGGAAACAGTATTGGGGCTTTACACACCCGTTGAAGGAAACATGAATCGAGCGATTTACCAAGATTTGTTAGAAGATCATTTAATCTCATCAAACAGAATTAGGGGGAAGATGGTGTGGTGACGTTTCCGTTGAGGAAGAAATGAGGAATTGTCTGCAGAGAATCCTCCTCCTCAGGATACAGGATTTTTTTATAGCATTAATGCACACCCAGTTTTCCCTTGGCTTTGCCAGACTTGACCGATAAAAGTTTTTGTTCCACTTATAACATTTTGAATGGACTGGGCACTAAGCCAATAGGATTTCTTCTCCCTGTTATGGACTGGCTGAACTTTTCCCCTGCTTATGATGCTTTGAGTGCAATAGCTAATTAGGAGGATTCTCTGCTTCTAATGTGCCCTGCCCTCTTCTGCCTGCAGAAATACAGCTGTGTATTATTAACCATAGGAATGCGTTGTCTTGTGAATTTTCACAGAATTGTGATCTTATTTGTATCACAGAATTGTGATCTTATTTTTTTCTGGCATAGCCTTAGGAAAAGGTGTGCACATAACAGAAAAGACAGCACCTCTCGGTTGTTTCTTGAGTGAAATACACTAGACACAATAACATGTATATATCTCTGACGTGGTGCAAAAACAATACACTACAATGGACAGCCATATAATAACTCAAGAAGGACTTGTATGGCCGAGTCTTTCTCCTTTGCTAATATGTGATGCTCTAATACTTTTTTCCACTGTCCATTTCATCTTTGACCTTCGTTTATTATTATAAATACTGTGATGTTCATGTTTATAAGTACAAAGAAAAAAGACATAATCTGTGTAAATGTGACATGGATATATGCACAGGAATTAGTCCAAGGCTAGTTTAATAACTGAATAATTAAGGACTGTCATGGTCAGTTATACCGAGCTACTCTGTCCAATAATCACGTATATGGAGCAGCTCATTTATTTCCTAGTGACTGAATTTAAAACGTTGCCTTCAGGTCTACTTGGATGTGACAACTGTCACCAAATCTTCCTAACATTCCTCTGTCACTGTGCTCTGTCAGACTGGAGGAGAATGTGATTCCTATAAATTCCAATAAAAAAATATTTTAATCGCTCAGTCACTATATTGTGGGCTTTCGTCATCCTCTTAAAAGTCCTTGCGTTTCTTTACATGTATGAATGCGTATGCGTGTGTGTGCATGTGTGTTTACATGTATAAATGGGACCATACACATTGCAGGAACTCAATGATGGGGGTAAGCACAAGCATGAACCAGGTTCTCATCAGCAGCCATCCACTGGCTACAATGCAAGGTTTGTAAACAAGGGTGGAAGAGGAGCAAAAGGGAGGGAAATATAAAACGGGAAATAGATATCTCTGTATAAAAACAAGGAGTAAGTCTGGGAGAAATGAAAGAATCTGTACAGATCTTGAATTAATCCTACGAAGAGGTTTATTGCTTCTATTTAAAAATGCTGTGCATATACATACTAACATCATCATCAACATTATTACAAGCTTCAGTGTCTCCATCAATGTCATGTTCACATTTTATGTGTTTGTGTGACTGAATGAATGAGTCTCTCATTCATTTATTGCTGAGTCTTATTTTCCATTTCCATTTCCTTCTGATCCCATAACCATTACTTCTTCTTTAACCTTCTATCAGCCCTCGATGTGTAGATTTTAAAAGGGGGAAAGGCTTCGTTGACTTCCTTTGCCAATCCTATTAATGAGAAAGAGAAGCAAAGGAGAAGGTTACAGGCGCTTGTTCATTTTGTTAACTAGTAGTGTAGTAAGTGTAACTGAATTATCTGAATCTGAAATATGAGATTCATGTAACTGATTTCAAGCAGTAGAAGAAAACTTGTGCTCTTCCCCTTACATAAACAGCCTGTTTCTTCAAATTGTTATAGTGTTTATATAAAATTGTTACTCACGATATAAAATCATGCAGATTCAGGATAAGGGCTTCAGGTAATGTGAATTGTGATCTGGCAATGAGATGACATTTTTACCCATTCTGATGCTTGATGTGAACATTAAGTGAGGTTTTTGACCTGTAGCTGCATGATTTAATGAATTATTATGCTGCGAAATGATTGGCTGATTAGATAATTGTGTGTTCTGGTGTTCTTAATAAGGTGGTCAGTGAGCATATTTACTCTATAAGGAAATATTACCATAAACCCGTCGTCATGTTTCATCATCTTGTTTTTTTTACATATAATTCACTTTAAATGAAGCCATAAATCATACTCCTTTATGTCTACCGTAGTATCTGTATCACCTAGCATTGGCAATGGGTTCAAACCATAGGCATAGGAAGCCTGGATGTTGCATTAGATCATTGCTAACTACTTTGATTTGTGTTTGATATATGGTATTCTGCTTTTTGATCAATAATTTGATTGAATCTAATTTGTGTTAACTTGTGCAGTATAATCTAATGTAGATATACAGATAGAAATGATCATGAACCGATCAATAATGTCTTGGTTATTGATAACCAATATGTATGATATATGTACACTCAATGAGCACTTTATTAGGAGCGCTATATTTACAGGGTAGGGTCTCCCTTTGCTCTCAGAACAGCCTGAATTTATCGTGGCATGGATTCCACAAGAAGCTGGAAACATTCCTTTGAGCTTCTGGTCCATGTTGAAATGATTGTATCATGCCGTTCCTGAAGATTCTTTAGGTGCACGTTCATGCAGATGATTAAATTGTGGCGATGAAGGGATGCATATGATCAGCATCAATACTCAGATAGGCGGTGGCCTTCGAACTATGATTAATTGTTATAAACAGGCCCAAAGCATGCCAAGAAAACATTCCCCATATCATTATACCGCCTCCACCACCCTGGACTGGCAGGTTAGATTCATGGACTCATATTGTTAGTGCCATATTCTGACTCTACCACTGTGTGTCAGCTGAAATGGAGATTAATTCAATTCAATTCAATTTTATTTTATTTCTAATGCGCTTTTAAGAATGGACATTGTCACAAAGCAGCTTTACAAAGACAAAAGATCCAGACATAATTTATAGGTTTTATTCCTTACTGTTATCCCAAATGAGCAAGCTGATGGCGACGGTGGTGAGGAAAAACTCCCTCAGATGTTAAGAAACCTTGAAAGGAACCAGACTCAAAAGGGAACCCATCCTCATTTGGGTGACATGGGATAGTACGATAATAAATAATCTTTTCTTTAACTGAGTGCTATATAGTAAAAATAAATATATAAGTAAAAATTGTAGCCAGTAAACTGATAAAAGTTTTAACTTGAAGTCTACACGGTTAAAGTTATAAACTGTTCAGTGATTGAGATTTGACTGATAAAGTCCAAAACAGTCCATGGCAAACAGTCCTAGACATCATGGAAGGCTGCAGACAGAATGGGAAGCCAGTTCTGTGGTTCTGTCCACAGAATTGTCACTGGATGTTTTTTTTCTTTATTGCACCATTCTGAGTAAACTCTAGAGACAGTTGTGAAAATTCCAGGAGCTCAGCAATTACAGAAATTCTCAAACCAGCCCATCTGGCACCAACAGTCATCAATCAGACAGTCACTGAGATCACATTTTCTCCCTATTCTGATAGTTGATGTGATCATTACCTGAAGCTGCTGGTCCATATCTGTGTGCCTTTATGCACTGCACTGTTGCATTATGATTGGCTGATTAGATATTGCATGAATGAGTAGGTGTACAGGTGTTCATAATAAAGTGCTCATGTGAGTGTATATAGAAAATGTTATTGAAGAAGGTACATATTTAGCTACATTTAACTACATATTTAGATACGGTGTAAACTTACTTATCTTAGGTTAGACTTATAGTTGGGCTCTATATAATTATTTTTTTCTTTTCACAGCACTGGCTGCAAGGGGTGGCCAGATGCCCATTTCAGCCCTAGAGAGCAGCGGTCAGATGTTCCTGGGTGGTGCCACAGCTCCAGGGGTGGGACTATGCTCCTCTCTCTTTCTTAATCGCCCCACCTTGTTGCCCATGGCCACAGGCACCAGTACGGGATTGATCAGCGCAGCACATGCATGTTCACCTTCCAGTGCCAGCCACATGAGCCCAGACTCATACTCTGCCTCTCTGTGCTCGAGCCCTGCTTCCTACTGCTCCCTCAGTGAAACCTCTCCACCACCTCTAGGAGGGTCAATGGCTGAGTGACATCCACGTCAGCCTATCACATGCTGAAGGGGAGGAGTCTGATGCAGCTGAGACAAACACAAAAAACTTGCCTTTTCAAGCCAAGCCATCTCTCACTCCCTCCATATCTCTTCCCCCCGCTCCCTCTCCCACAATACCAAAAATAACCTGAAGAAGGGAAGAATGGGTGTGAGAAAACATGAAGGACAAACAAAGAAATGTACTGGTTTGTTCATTTTAATGGCAGAGTCACAGTGCTTTTCGATGGCCGTAAACAATAATGTACACCTTAATAAACAAAAAAAAGACAAGTTATACAAACAACTTAAACAGAAGGTAAGGATGAGAGCCAAAAAGTGCTTGTGGTGAAAGAATAAGGTGGTGGTTAAATGGAATGAAGGAAAGGTATTTGACTACTGTCTGTAGATGGAAGGGATGAGCTGAAACCAAAAAAGTAGCTTGAGAAAAAAAGGCAAAAAGACAAAAATGACAAACATGCCAAAACAGCCAAAACCAAAACACCAAAAACTGAAACCAAAAAATCGGAGAGAAAAGCTTTACGTAAAAGACATTAAAACCTGACTTGTCCAGGATCAGATCATCAGCTCCTCATATACTCCTCATCAACTTTCAGGTTTTCTGGGTTTCTTTTCCTTCATTTTCTTCATTAGATTTCTTTGCCATTATTTCTTGTCTTATATAGTTTTTATGTATGTTTACATCTTTCCTAATCTACCTCTATCATAAGCTTGCTAGAGTGACTCTATTTGAGAATACCATCATCCCAGGTCATTTTGCACAGCCACTTATTTTATTTTTTTTTATAATAATTCTTTTACTGTTATCATCATCTGTATCAGTGGCATGATAAGCTGAGTGTTTGTATTAGTGTTCTTCTAAACTCAAACCATTTAGCATTTTGTTTCCTGGTCTGTTTTTTTAATTCATTATACCAATCAGCTCAGACTCATCTCTCGATACCAAAGCATTCGTCTGTCCTTGTGGCATCAGCAAGCAAGTGTTCAGACCAGACCTCAGATATGTCAGAAGAAAAACTCACGACCAACATGTAACAACTAAAAAAAAAAGTGATGCTTCCCTGTTCCCTCTGTTCCCTGTGAATCCTCTTGTGAGCCATTCATGTGTGGCAGGAAGTGAAAGGTCAAAAGGGTCAAATCAGGAATGGCATTAAAAAGGAGGGAGAAAAATCGACATGCCAGAGTGGCCATGTGTAAAGATGGATGTGTGGGAGAAGGTCTACACACACCCTCTACAAGGGAAAGCCTTCAGAATGGATTACCAAGCATCACTACTGTTGGTTTTCTTTTCTGTTCTTTTTTTTTCTTTCAACACAAGGAGCAAACCAAAAAAGTGAGTAAAACAAATGACAACGAGGAACCACACAAAGAAAAATAAATACAACGGTGGATGAAGAGGATGTGTTGGGGCAGGAGGTGATCATTGACTCTGATTGCTGTGAATGACATGCAGGCTCCATGCTCCTCTCCTCCTACCTCCACCTTTCCGTCATGTGTGACCTTGTTTTTTTCACTCACATTCCTGAGGAATATTTATTGACCTCACCGAACTGAACTTAAAATACATATATATTTTGTTTTATTGCCTTTTTCTTGCTTTATATGTTGATGCTCTATGACCTTGTCTCATTCTTTCTATTTTTGGGATGATTAGGATAACGTATTGCCTATTTTGATATGTTGTTTTGATCTTGCCGTGGGGAGTTTAAAATATTACTGTGAAAATGTAGCTTCCATGTTATTCCTTGATCGAGAATGTTGTAAAAAAAAAATAATAAGCCAAAACTGGAAAAACCAAAAGCAAAATCTTTTTTGATACGTAAATGAGCCAAATAGCAGCCGAATCAATGAACAATGGATAAAGAGAGACAGTTAAACTATCTGCACTGGTGCTAGGAGAGATTGAAGGTGTGTACTGAGAGTGACTGTGAGGTTTTGTGTGCGTGTGTGTGTGTGTGTGTGTGTAAGAAAACTATTCTCCAGCATATAAACCAAACTAAAATGAACCAGCTAGCCTACACACCTTCTGTCCGTTGTGTCACCAGAGAGCAGTGTGTAGTTACAGTACATCATCTCAAAAAAATGCATACAAGTACAAGGACACAGAGAAACCAGTGATGAATCTAGCTGCAATGGGAAGTTTGCGGAGGGTGGGGGTGAGGGG
>JAOVVH010000015.1:9449027-9462678 GCA_028566435.1 Scorpiodoras heckelii
AATGAATGAATGAATGAATGAATGAATGAATGAATGAATGAATGAATGAAGTTTTTACTGCATTTTTAGAAAATGTTCCAACTTTTCTGGAAATGGGGTTTGTACATTTGTTATTGTTTTTAATTACATCACACACCAGATATCTGAAATGTCTCCAAAACAATTTAACTATGAAATCTAATCAGGGAAACAGTAATTTCTGTTACTGGACACATGACAAACCTATAAATGATGACAGCTATTGCAGCACTGCTCCTATTTCAGCATTGCAGTGTTTTTTTCATGAATCACAGTCCTGCCTTAAATGGATAAAGCCATACAAAATTAGAGTGAGGCTCAGTGTAATGCAGGACAGAGATGCAGAGAGTTCACTCACTTGTGAGCACGTTTTTTTAGCAAAGATGGTACAAATATGGATTAGGAAGCATCTGGTTGAGAATTGGCTAGAAATGAAATTACAATCAGTTAGTAAACTAACTGCAGAAGTAATAATATGTTCTGTGGCTCTTATTTATCATTTTGTCTGACTAATCCTCGTAATGAATAGTTGGGAATGATTAGGCCAGTGGTAAGTATTCTCTTTCCCTGTGAAGCTGTGTGTTTCTGAGAAGGCTGCAAGCTGGGACATGCTCCTAGATGGATACTCACAGAGGAATTTTGAAATTGGTGTTCTCATGCTTCCTATCCTAAACACACAGACAGTGGTGTGCTGTATGGGTATGCAGTGTATGCATGTGCATACAAGCCCAGCATCTTTGAAGGCCATACCCTAAGACCTGCGAAAATGTTATCTAATTTTATCTAAATTTTATCTGATAGTATTTTAAAATTATAAGATTATTTAGCTTTTAAACATTTCAATCATTAAATATTCTGACACTACAGGCAGATCATTTAGCTTCTTTCTGGAAAAATGCTTAAAACTAAAATACTTTAAAGCAGAAAATTTAGTTGCCAATAGACAACAAGTAGCTAATGCTTGAAATTAGTAAAATGTTATGTGGTAGAACTTGGTTAGAAATATGTTTAATTAGTATAATATTTGGTTTATTATAATCTTATAATAGGAAATACTAGATACATTTCTATCATATTTTTCATCTTCATCAGTGAATAGTTGATACCATCAAGAAAATAGACTTCAGCTTAAAACTTTAATGTACCTACTATTTACACAATTGCACTTTTTTTTTTTTTACAACAAACCCCATCTTCATAAAGGTCGGGACACTTTCTAAAAATGAAATAAACCTGCAGTCTGTGATTTGTTAATGCATTTAACAGACAAAAGGACAAAGAAAAGATTTTCTGTGTTTTCAGTAATGAACTTAATTCTATTTGTTAAATATAAACAAATTTAGAAAAATCACCTTTTCGTTTAATTAAACTTTTTAATCATTTGGGAATTGAAGATACTAATTGTTGCAGTTTTACAAGTGTAATTTTTGCCAATTCTTGCTGTGTACAAGACTTGATCTGCTCAACAGTCCGTGGTCACCATTGTCTGATTCTCCTCTTCATGATGCTCCATACATTTTCAATAGGATACATATCTGGACTGTAGGCAGGCCTGTCAAGTGCATGCACTTTATGTCTACAAAGTCACACTGTTGTAACTCATGCAGAATGAGGCCTGGCATTGTCGTGCTGAAATAGACATGGAGTTCCTGGGTAAAGACGTCGTCTTTGGACAGCACCCATGTCGTGGGCACTGACGCCCAATTTTGACACCATTGATCATCCTATTCTCTTTCATAGACTAGAAAATGTTGTTGGAGTTCAAGGAACGGCCCTCTCCTGGTTCAGGTCCCATTTGCCTGACCGTTATCAGTTTGTAGATGTTAATGGTGAGTTCTCCAAGCATGTTAAGGAAAAGTGTGGTGTTCCACAAGGCTCTGTTTTAGGCCCATTGCTCTTTTCTTTATATATGATACCTCTGGGTAAAATCATTCATAAACATGGTATCAGCTTCCACTGTTATGCTGATGACACTCAGCTGTATGTCTCAGCAAAGCCAGAGGAGAGACACCAGCTTAATAAAGCTGAGGAATGTGTAAAGGACATTAGACACGGGATGTTAAATAACTTTCTTCTACTGAATTCTGATAAAACAAAAGTACTTGTACTTGGACCACAGGCAGCTAGAAGTAAGCTTTCTGATTTCATAGTAACTCTGAATGGTCTGTCAGTTACACCATGTGCAGCTGTAAAAGATCTTGGTGTGATTGTTGACTCCAGACTTTCTTTTGAAGCTCATGTAGATAATAATTACTAGGATAGCCTTCTTTCATCTTAGAAATATTGCTAAAATAAGAAATATAATGTCACGGCATTGATGCAGAAATATTACTTCATGCTTTTGTTACCTCTAGACTGGATTATTGTAATGCCTTGCTGTCTGGATGTTCCAGTAAGTGTATGAACAAGCTCCAGTTAGTTCATAATGCAGCAGCCAGAGTCCTTACCAGAACCAGAAGATATGAGCACATCACCCTGATTTTATCCACACTGCACTGGCTTCCAGTCAAATTTAGCATTAATTATTAAATACTATTAATAGATAAGACACTGAATGGTCTAGCGTCACAGTACCTGAGCAAACTTTTAGTATGTTATGATCCACCTCACCTGCTTCAATCAAAAGGTGCAGGCTCTCTGTTGGTACCTCGAATAATGAAGACTACAGCAGGGGGCGGAGCTTTCTCTTACAAAGCCCCACAATTATGGAACAAAATTCCAATTAGTGTTCAGGACTCAGACACAGTCTCAGTGTTTAAGTCTAGGCTGAAAACGTATTTGTTTAGTCAAGCCTTTTAGTCACTAGGGTTCATAGGCATAGAACCCTATGGATTCTATGGTTTTGGATGCCGTCACTCCCCGACTCTCACACGTTCACTCAGGTTTGTTGATGCTGGAGTGGCAGGATGCTTTATGTCCCAGGGCTCCCTCGTGTCTGCATTACCTTCTGTCTCTCCCTTCTAGTTATGCTGTCATAGCGAGTCTCCTCAGAGTCCTGCTTGCACTCTGCACACAATGTACATTTTCTCTAAAGGTTTGTGAAAGAGCATAGCTAATAATCTTTATTCTCTTCTCCCCCACCTCTCTCTTTCTCTCTCTTAGTCAATAGGTCATTTCTTGCTTATTTTGCTCTGTGCAAGTCTTCTGTGGGTTTTCTACATGCATATGTTGGTATATTTACCTTTTTACATGAAAATTAGTTACATGTGTAAAGACATTTATGAGATCATTCTTGTGAGGGCTTGGAAACGACAGTTGGTTCTCACGATTAGAGTAACACTATTATGTTCGTGCACTGAAGGAGTGGCATTTTAATCCAAGAAGGATTATTCATTCTTGGAAAAGGTGTGGTTCACTGTCAGGTACCAATGTAAATAGACTATGCTGCCATCAGCAGTCTCCAAATACTAACTACAGATATGAACTTGGAACCAGCAGGACTCTTTCTAGACTCTTCCTGAAACTCAGTAACTGGTCTAGAAGGGCCTTGGTCTGGGAGGTAAGCAAGAGTCCAGTGTTATAAATGCTGATCTAAATACCCTAAACATAGTTTTTGGGGTTTGTTGACTGAAGGGGTCTGAATACTTCCCAAACCCACTGTATGGTGTGATGTACATTATACAAACTGGCAGTGCACTGAGCAATAATTAATTGGTAATTTAATTAAAAAGTTCCATGGCCTTGAACAATTGGGCATTTACAAGAGTGACTTAAACTAATTGTGACTTGATCAGTTAGTAAATATTAATTGGTACCATTCCACATGATTTGAATGCTGGCAAATGAAAATATCCATTCTTATCCAGTTCAGTCATACAGTTGAGTATTAAAGTACAAGGCAGCCAGTCTGCAGTCAGAGTGTATGGGGATGAGCTAACATACACACACCTGACACCTGTCTGACCTATCAGTGCTGTATGTCAATAAGTTGTTGAAGGTTTCTGTGACTGTGCACACTTAAAAGTAGCAAATGTTCAGTTGTTTAAAAGTATTTCTTGTTACTTACTTACATCTTTTTTGATTACCATGCTGCATCATCAGCTTCCACATTTGTGGTCTAAGGAAAGCAGATTCCTTACTCCAGCCTCCTTCTCAGTCTTTGACCATGTCTTTGCTACACAAGCACATGAAGGGGAGATGAAGAAGAATGCAATTTGTTTTGCCACTTCCAGGAAGTTTTCTGCAGAACCAGAATCAAGGAAGATTGATAAATATTCAGCGCACAAACACCAGGAAATAAATATGGGTACTGTACTTTTATTACATTCTACCATAAGAGTTAGTGGCTCATTCACATAAGTGGAATATCCTTCTTAAGGATGAAACCTCTACTGAGCTGACAGAAATGTCAGTTTTGTCCACAGTACAGACACAAGCTCTCGTGTAACTGATGCTCCCTTTCTTGGAGGGTTAGCTTAGCATGACCAACTTCCTAAAGAACACGCCTAAAGAACAGGAAGTGTTTGTTCAACACTTAGGGGAGGGAGTGTCACTGCATGAACTGCAGTTGTACATAGCTTTATACAGTCCTTTAGCCTTGATGCACCTCATGGAACTGGATTGTAACACACTCACTCACTCACTGACACACTCACACACTCACTGACACACTCACTGACTCACTCACTCACTGACACACTCACACACTCACTCACACACTCACTCACTCACTGACACACTCACACACTCACTCACTCACTGACACACTCACTCACTGACACACTCACACACTCACTCACTCACTCACTCACTGACACACTCACACACTCACTCACTCACTCACTCACTGACACACTCACTCACTGACACACTCACACACTCACTCACTCACTCACTCACTGACACACTCACACACTCACTGACTCACTCACTCACTGACACACTCACTCATGTCTCCACAAGGGGGTGGTTTTGCACTTCAGATCCGAGCAGGGGAAAAAATATTTTTCAGTACAGGAAGCACCAGAAATGTAAGAACCACTACTGTAAATCTAATGAATCAGTCTCTATAGATAATCCACTCTCCTTAACAGTGCGCAATTTATGATTTATAATTTTAATTAGAAATTAAAAGTACAATCTGATGTTACATAAGTTTGGATTATTGTTAAAATGGTTACCTCTGAATAGTTTGGCTTCTTGTTGTGTCATAGTAATAGCAAGACAAATGTATAATATACCGTATAATAATAATAATATATAATATAATAGCACTGGATAGAGAAATAGAATAAACACCACAAGGCAACACAAAAATACTTAACTCAGACCTGCTACATTTGTGTGTGTGTGTGTGTGTGTGTGTGTGTGTGTGTGTGTGTGTGTGTGTGTGTGTGTGTGTGTGTGTGTGTGAGCTTCTATTACATTAAAACCCATTTTTGAGTTATGCCATGCCTCTCTCCTGTGTCTTCACGCCACTGGAGATTAGATGGTTTGGAAGATTCTGACTGGCTAACAATCTCCATGGTTCATTGGAGGGTTATCATGTAAACACATTAGTCTACTACATGAATAGTCTACTGCATGGATGATGATCTGTGCAGGAAAAGAGGTGGAAATACAGTAGTATAAAGCCATTAAGGAAATATTTGATAAATATTTTGTTCCAAAGAAAAATGTCATATAATAATGGGCAAAATTTGACAGGTTAGTGCAGCCAGCAGATATGGCCCATGGTAGAGTGAACTGATTCGGGACAGATTGTACTCCACAGAAAGCCATAACTATGACAAGACAGCCTGAAGCTATTAAGAGGCAGCACTCTATACTGGCTGCCTATTCCTGGCTTCAGTGGACGGTGGATCAGAGACATGGCTCAGTGATCTGGACATCAGGAATCATAAAGCCAGATTCGAGACTGACACAGGAGCAGACATAAGTGTAATTCTACAGCAAATAAAAAGTCAGTGGTCACTGTCACACACTGAAAAGCCACTGCTTGGGCCAGGTAGCAGTCATCTTTCTGTTAGTGAAACAATTTTAGTACCGTACTTTTGCCTCTGCACACCACCACAACGGACTTGAAATGAAGCTATCAAGATGTGATTGAAGTGTAGGCTTTCAGCTTTAATTCAAGGGGTTTAACAAAATTATTGCATTAGCCAGAATTAATGAAGTTACAGTCATTGTTTATAGCCCCAATTCCCAAAAAGTTGGGATGTTGTGTTAAAAGTAAATAAAAACATGATGGAATGATTTGCAGATGTCATAAACCCATATTTTATTCCCAATCAGATGTGGAAAGTGAGACATTTTACCATTTCATTAAAAAAAATATTAGCTTATTTGAACTAGATGGCAGCAACTCATGTCAAAAAAGTTGGGACAGGGCCAACAAAAGGCTGGAAAAGTAAGTGGTACTAATAAAAAACAACTGAAGGAGCGTTCTGCAACTAAGTCGGTTAATTGTCAACAGGTCACTAACATGACTGGGTATAAAAAGAACATTTCAGACAGGCAGAGTCTCTCAGAAGTAAAGATGGGCAGAGGTTCAACAATCTGTGCAAAACTGTATCTAAAAATTGTGGAACAATTTTATAAAAATGTTCCTCAATGTAAAATTGCGAAGACTTTGTATATCCCACCATCTACAGTCCATAACATCGTCAAAAGATTCAGAGAATCTGGAGAAATCTCTGTGCAAGCCTGAAGGTCAGTATTGGATGCTTGTGATCTTTGGGCCCTCAAAAACAGATCTGATTCTGTACAGGAAATCACTGCATGGGCTCTGGAACACTTCCAGAAATCATTGTCTGTGAGCACAGTTCACCGTGCAAAGCACGAACGCAAGTTAAAGCTATATCATGCAACAAAGAAGCCAAATGTAAACACGATCCAGAAATCCACGATCCACCATCTTCTCTGGGCCAAAGCTCATTTAAAATGGACTGAGGCAAGATGGAAAACTGTTCTGTGGTCAGTTGAATCAAAATTTCTAATTCTTTTTGGAAAACACAGACGCTGTGTCCTGAGGACTAAAGAGGAGAGGAGACCATCCAGCATGTACTCAGCACACAGTTCAAAAGCCTGCATCTCTGATTACACTGGGTTGCATTAGTGCCTATGGTGTGGGCAGCTTATACATCTGGATAGGCTGTATATAGAGTATATAGAGGTTTTAGAACACGTCTCTTTCAGGTAAGGCCTTTTATATTTCAGCAAGACAAAGCTAAACCACATACTGCATCGATCACAACAGCGTGGCTTCACAGTAGAAGAGTCCAGGTGCTGAACTGGGCTGCAGTCCAGACCTTTCACCAATAGAACATTTGCCGCATCATGAAAGGAAAAATCCAGCAAAGAAGACCCAGTACTGTTGAGCAGCTAGAATCCTACAAGAATGGGAAACATTCCTCTCCCAAAACTCCAGCAACTGGTCTCCTCAATTCCCAGACGTTTACAGAGTGTTGTTAAAAGAAGAGGGGCTGCTACACAATGGTAAACACGGCCCTGTAACAACTATTTTGAGATGCGCTGCTGCCATCTAGTTCAAAATGAGCTAATATTTTTCAAGGAATGGTCATCGGATATGTGTTCTATTGTGAATAAAATATGGTTTTATGACATTTGCAAATCATTCCATTAAGTTTTTATTTACATTCACACAACCTCCCAACTTTTTTGGAATTGGGGTTGTACATAGAGCTTCCATTTTCACAGGATCACAATCAACTGGATAATTGACTGAGAAGCAGTTTTATAGCCAGGTTTGGCCTGTTTCCCCACTATTTTATGACACAATAAGGAGAAAAATGATTTGGTGTTGATTGCAAGTGTTAAATATGCATTCGATGCCTGTTCAGGCGAATTCTCAAAATGACATCCAAAGAGGTGCTTATGTATGTGAAGGAGGCAATCATTAGGCTAAAAAACAACAAAAGAGACCTACCAGAGAGTTAGCAAAAACTTTAGGTTTGGCCAAATCAACAATTTGGTACATTTTTAAAAGAAGGAATGCACTAGCAAGCGCATGAACACCACGAGGCCTGGAAGATCATGGAAGACAATAAAGTGGATAAATCCCTTCACAACATCTATGTCAAGAACACTTTCACGGAGGTAGGCATACCATTGTCAAAGTCTACAATCAAGAGACGCCTTCATGAATGCAAATACAGAGAGTTTACCTCAAGAGGCAAACCACAGGTAACACTCAAGAACAGAATGCCCAGATACTACTGTGCTAAAAAAACAGGCCCAGTTCTGGAACAAGATTGTGTGACAGATGAAACCAAGATTAACTTGAATGGCAGTTCATAGGACAGATGCATAATGACCTAATACATACCATGGAAGTAAACTAAGAGCTTCTTAAGGCAAATAAATTGAATGTTCTTAAATGGCAGAGTCAGTCACCTGACCACAACCCATTTCATTATGCTTTACTGTTACTGAAGACAATACTGAATGAAGAAAGACCCACAAACAAGCATTAACTAAAGGTGGCTAAAGAAAAGGCCTAAGAAAGCATCTCAAGGGAGGAAACTCAGCATTTGATGATGTCCATGGGTTCCAGATGTTCTTGCAATCACTGAAGTATTAAAAAGACAGCACAGACCAACACTGAAAGAGACTTACCCCTTACTATACACTAGATTGGATAGTTTGCAGAGGCCATACATCATAAAACTAAAGCTAGATCAATGCCATATTCCATCACACCCTCTTGTACTTCATCTGATTCCATCCTACCCAATTTCTTCTATTTTTGCCAATTTGTTACATTGAAATGTTTCAGATCATAAAACTAATTTTAATATAAGATAAAGACAACATGAGTAAACACAAAATGCAGCTTTTAAATGATCATTCAATTTATAGAAAATTTATTCAAAACCCATATCATAGCTTAGCTACGAAATCAACCAGTTAACTAAATTCACTGTTGGATTCAATTCCAGTAGCCACACCGAGGCATGATTACTGCCAGACCTGCTGAATCTAAACATCACTTAGACAGACCCTGCTGACAATGTGAAGCAGACTAGAAGTTATCAAAAAGCAGCACATGATGCCAGGTTCTAAAGAGATTTGAATACAGATCCTAAATAAAATAATTGAAATCTACCAGTCTGCAAAGGGTTACAAAGCCATTGCTAAGTCTCGGGGACTCCAGTGAACCACAGTAAGTGCCATTATCCACAAATGGAGACAACTTAAAAGAGTGGTGAACCTTCCCAGTAGTGGCCAACCTGCAATGATCCAAAGACCACAAGCATTTCCATTTCAGAAGACACAAAATGAAGGTTTTGGAGTGGCTGAGACAAATTCCTGGCTTGTATCCCTTTGAGATGGTGTGGCAAGACCTTAAACATTTGACTGCAAAAGGTGGCACAACCAGTTATTAAGTTTAGGGTCATAAAGGTTTTGAATAAAACTTTATCTTCAGTAAATTGAATAGGAATTTGAAAGCTTCATTTCGTGTTTGCTCATGTTGCCTTTACCTTATATTCAAATTACTTTGATAATTGATGAATTTGGGAAGGGGGCAAATACTTTGTCACAGCACTGTACAATCAGTCTTGGCAAGATTTCAGAAAGTGAATTCAACAGTGCAGAGGTAAATTTTTTGCATATCAGCCAATAATGGTGTGAAAGTAGGCCCAGACATACAAGTGCTCTGCTGAAGCTGAGCGAGCTGTCCAACAGCAGTAAACAGCACAGCTTCCTGGGACTGGTCACCCAGCTCAGAAAATTCATTCCTCACCTGGCAGAGAAGGACAAGCTGCTCAAATATCTGCTTTCAAAGAAGACTGAATAGGTCTGGGGCCACATCCAGAAAAGTAGCTATCATTCCCACCTGTGCTGATGCTCTATGAGTTCAATAATATGCTGAAACTGACAGCAGATGCTTCATCATTTCGGATGAGGGCAGTACTCCAGCAAAAGAAGAAGAAGAATGAAGGCCAGTCGCTTATAAGTCCAGATCGTTTTACTTAGACTGACCAACATTATGCAAAAGCTGAAGAGGAGGCTCTTGGCTTGATCGGAGTATCTGAAAGGTTTAGAGGTGACCTCATTAGGAAACACTTCAAGCTTAACATAAACCACAAAACCCTTTTGTGTCTACTGGAAATTCAGACAGAGCTTGAACTCCCATCATGCATTTAGAGGTTCCATATGAGACGGGTTAAAAATTAATGCTCAATTCACCATGTTCCTGGTAAGATGCTGACAACAGCTGATGAACTATCACATGCACCAGTGAATCATAGGTTTATAGCAAGCAGGGTGGATAAAAGTCAAATGAAGGATAAAAATATCTATGAAGACAGCTTACTTGCCAATCCTGCTTATCTTTCAAAACTCCAAGAACAACTGCAAGCTGACAGCACCTGTTTCAACGTCATGGCCTTATAGCAAACAGGATGGCCAGACTGCAGCACTCTAGATGGGGCTCGGAAACAGTAAAACAATGAAAAGACTGAAACAATGGACTTCTTCTTAAATGCTTCAAACTAGTGATGCCCTCTTCCATATAAGACAATGTCCTATAGGGCATACTAAAATGTAAATAATGTGTCAGAGAAACTGTGCTGGAGCTTGTGATGAACTGTGAGGCATGTATCCAAAAAAAAAAAAATCCAACATTTTGCAACCTTACATTCTGTGTGAGTTTACTGAATGTCAGAAACATGGGGGTGATATTTTCACACTGAACCACTGCCTGCCAAGTTGTAGACACTACAGGTGTGCAGAAATTGTGAAACTCACCCCCACGTGATCTGAAGATGTAATTGTGTATCTCAAATCAACGTTAGTGTCATGGCAAAAATGGCATCCTGGAGACTCTTTTGTCATTTAATGGACCACCATTTTCAGGGGGCAGCTTTTCTCAGTTCATAGAGGAGTATGGGTTTAAGCATATCAGTATCCCATGTTATCCTCATAGTAATGGTGAGACTACATGTCATGTCTAGACTGTGAAAAATATATTCGAGACAGTACAAGAACCCTGTTTATCATTGCAAGTATGTAGAGCAACACTACATGTCAATGGGTATAATCCAGTACGACTAATGATGAGCCACAGGCTTCAGACCACAGTTCCCCAGCTTCCTTTATGAGCTTCTGGACAAAGTGGATGTAGCATTTAAAGAAAGGTAAAGAATGGAAAATGATCCTGCAGAGTTCAGGAAACACCATGTGCAAGACGTGGGTCAGCTCCCACCAGGTCTAGGTCTGTGAATCGCAGATCCCAAGATACACAGAACTGTTCTGTCTGTGAACTTTTCTGTCTGCACCATGGTTGTATTTGGTGTAAGTACCACCAACTGTCATTACAACCAAGACTCTCAAAAAAAAAAAACCCCACAGCCTATCATGTTACCTACTGGCCATTTCATCAACAATGGCCACTCATCTTTACTGTTTTCTACCTGGACCTCAGAGACAGGAACCTCCCAGACATCCCTGTGCACACAAGAGAATGCAAGGCTTCTGCAAACCTGAATATGGGGTAGGACCTACAGGAGATCAAGGTGATGATATCACAGTATCTTAGATTTGAACTCTATAGGAGACAGGAACAGTATGTAAAATAACAATAGCTGGAATCCTTTATGTTCTTTTGCAGTATTCTGAGAGAGAACATATTCACCTTTCCTGAAATTCTTGTGCTTGGCTTTGCATTGTGTCTCTACCTAAACTCTTTGCTGTACCTGGACAACTTGCTTGGTGGTCTCCAAAGGTCCAATCCAATACCAAGTTGCTGTTACATAACTGAGACTGCTGTGACCTTTGTACTTTTAGAAGAAGTACAAGAACTTCTTTAACCTGGGAAATTCTGACTGTTATGAAGCACAATCAAGGCTCTCTTCATAATTGTTGTCTCCATATCAACAGTTATACATTTGACCTTTTAACACTTATACATTCCTGCCTTTTCAAAGGGAATGCTAATGATGGAGAGTAGGATGAGGGGGCAGGTGCAAGCTTCTTGGAGGAGGTTTGCTGACAATGAGGGCAACACTGGCAGAAATTTTGTGCCTATGTGTCCACACCTGGCCAGTGGAAAAGTCCTTCAGGTTTTTCAATGGTGTTAAGTGGGCCAGTTGCATCAGGAGGTCAATTTTGGACCTGGAGACCACCAGGTGATCACAGACTTGCCCCCAATGTGCAATGTGGTAGTAAAGCAGGACATTTTTGATCAGAAAATAGGTGGGGAGAAAGGCCTGGCCTGTTCTCTGGTTTTCTCCCACTATCTGGAGCAGCTGCCCCAACAGTATTTGCATACCACCAGGACCATCATATATGCTGAGCAGGCACAGTCTGGATTCTTTCGGGGTTGCTCTGTCTGATTCTGTTTTGGTTTTTTTTCAGGGGCCATAGGAATCTTAGGAGGGCCTGTAGAAAATTGCTCCCAGCCACGCCCTGGGAGCCTCAAGTAGTTCAGTCATCTATCCAATCAACAATGGCCACTCAGTTTCAGTTTTCAGTTTCCTACCCAGACCTCAGAGGCAGGAACTTCCCACACACCCCCATGCACATGAGAGACAATAAGGCTCCTGCAAGACTGAATAATGTGGCAGGACCTACAGGGAGATCAAGTTGATGGTATCACAGTATCTTGGGTTTGAACTCTAAATGAGACAGGAACACTTCGCAAAATTACAATAGCTGGAATCCTTTATGTTCCTTTGAATGCTCACCTTTTCTGAAGCTCTTGTGCATGGCTTTGCATTGTGTCTCTACCTGAAATCTTTGTTGTGACTGTATAACTTGCTTAATCCTTAGTGGTCTCTGAAGGTCCAATCCAATACTAAGTTGTTGTTACATAGCAGGTGGCATGGTGGTGTAGTGGTTAGCACTGTCACCTCACTGCAAGACGATCCGGGTTCGATTCCCTGTCCGGGCCGTTCTGTGTGGAGTTTGCATGTTCTCCCCGTGTTTGTGTGGGTTTTCTCTGGGTACTCCGGTTTCCTCCCACAGTCCAAAGACATGCATGTTCGGTCAATCTAAATTGCCTGTAGGTGTGAATGTGTGTGTGAGTGTGTGCTGGCCATGCGATGGACTGGTGACCTGTCCGTGGTGTACCCTGCCTTCGCCCGATGATGCTGGGATTGGCTCCAGGCCCCCCCGTGACCCCGACTAGCAGGATAAAGCGGATAATGGATGGATGGATGTTACATAGCTGAGTCTGCTGTGGCCCTTGTGGTTTTATGAGGAATGCATCTGTAAATCAATAGAAAAGTGTTCAGCCATCATTTTAGAAAGCCATTGCCTTGAGGTTTATGAAGAGCTTGTTTCAATGTCTTGGCAAATCTTTCAGTGAGGACATTAGTTCTGGCCACTTTCAATGAGCATCGATGACTACAAGGAAGCTATGATTCCCTATTGGGGCAGTGAAATGTATGTACACTCTTTGTTATGGCTTTTCTGCTTACATCTGTTGTAAAGAGTGGTTATTTAAGTTACTGAATCCCTAGATTCATTAGATGCAGGCTTGTGCCAAGTTCATTAACATGTTCATTAACATTTGGGGGCAGCCGTGGGCTTGTGGTTAAGGAACCAGCCGTGTGATCGGAAGGTCACCGGTTCGATTCCCGCAACTGGCAAGACATGACTGAAGTGTCGTTGAGCAAGGCACCTAACCCCCAAGTGCTCCCCGGGCACCCTGGACGAGGCTGCTCAC
>JAOVVH010000015.1:9526212-9536294 GCA_028566435.1 Scorpiodoras heckelii
ATTATGTCACTACAAGAAGAGCAAAACTGCAATACATTTTGTACTACATTAATTTTACAATTTTATGAAAAAAAAAAAATCTGCAAAAATCTGAGAAACAAGTTTTTTTTTTCCAGTTTGGTCTCCTTATGCTGATGCAATAAACCGAACTGAACTGTTATTGAAAAAAAAATTCAAAATGGCAACAAAAGTTAACATCATGGTGTCCACTGAGCTTGGAAACTGCAAGTGTGTTGTGACATGGCCAAGTACTTTGGAGGTGCCAATACTTAACGCTGTGGAGCACTGTGGTACAGAGGTTACCATCGGGTTATAGAGGGCAAATAGTTCAAATATCTCAAACATGGCCAAGTACTTTAGGAGTGTCAATACTTATGGTTGTGGAGATCTGTGGGTAATATTGTGTTATAACTGACAGTCAATTATTATTGCCTGCCTTTTACAAAATCTTTCTTTCAGCTGATTTTTGTCACTACAAACAAACCCTTAAAACTTTATATATGACACTGTTCCATTCAGGGGATTAATACCATCAATCTGATGGCAAAACTGTAGATTGAGCAGGAACTCTTAGATTTTTAGCTATCAAAAACACATGAACATTCAGTAAATGCCGAAGCAGATCATGACACATTTTGCATGAAAGTGGATGGAGGGTTTTCTGTGCCTAGTGACAAACAAGTGCTCATAACGATTAGATATTTAGAGATTTTTGAAAAGGGGAATATCTCTTAAAGCTTAAATTGAGTTTCTAGAGTTCAGACAATGTACATTTAATCTAGAGTGTTTAATGATGTCACCCCCTCTAGCTCCTCTCTATAGAAGTGAATGGGGAAAGAAAGAAAGATTGATAGAAAGAGAAGAATGAGTGCAATCCTGGTATATCCATGTTTGACTTGGTGATTTTAGCTTGAGAACTGACTGAATTAGGGCAGTTAAACAATTACACAGAAATGATTGGGGGAAAAAAGAGTGAAAAAATGAAGGTAATAAGAGAACGGGTGCATATTTAAAAAAAATTTAACAAGTACCATTCTTCCAATCATACCAGAGGTTGGAATGATGTCAATATCTAGAAAACTAAGAAAACGCAATTTCAGTAGGGTGCCTGAACACCTTTTGGTGCTTGGCCCTCTAATTATGACTGCAGCAATACTGTATATTTACTTACTTGTTCTCCCTTGCCTCCTTTTGCACCCTTATGCCCATGCTCTCCAACTTCACCCTGACAGAATTAAATCACACCATTTTAAGCACAAACAGCCAATGATACTAATGTTTTGCTTATGAGCAGAGGTGAATAGGTTCCTTACTTTGTCACCATCCTCTCCTGGAACTCCGGCAGATCCAGCAGGGCCTGGAAGCCCAACTGGGCCTTGACTGCCATCACGACCAGATGGGCCAACTGGGCCTTTCTCTCCCTGGAAAATAATAAAATCACACCACCAGTTTATGTTTAGTTTTGACATGAAGGATTAGATTTCAGTAAATCTATGCTGGACACTCACAGACACTCCTTTCTCTCCTGCAGCTCCAGGGGGTCCCTGAGGTCCAGGTCTTCCAGGTGGGCCAATGGGGCCCGCGGTGCCTTCAGATCCTCTCTCACCTGGGGATCCCTACAAAGCAGTTCGGTTTAAAGTTACGAAGAAATTGAAATAAATTTAATCAATGTGCTTCTTTTTGTTAAGCTCTAATTAGGAATACTAACAGCTGGTCCAGGAGGTCCTGCCGGGCCTTCGCTTCCTTTCAGTCCACCACCACCCTATTAAGAGAATAAATAACTGATAAAGGAGGATAAATCACTCATAAAGACATCAGGCACACAATAGTGGTAATTCAGTTGCCAGGTAACATGTAGACACTATGCTCTATACTGAACAGAAAAGCAGCATTTTAATAAAGCAACAATTCTGAGACATGGTTATGTGACTGTCAATGGACAGTTTGTGTACATTTACATTTTTATTAATTTACTCACTGGTGTACCAGGAAGTCCTCTCTCTCCAGGGAAGCCTCTCAATCCAGGAGGTCCATCTTTTCCTGGGCCACCAGGAGGACCAGGATCTCCTTTGGTTCCTTCCTTGCCTGAAGGGCCAGCAAGGCCTTGCTCACCTGGTGGTCCAGGAGGTCCAGAGTGGCCCCGCTCTCCCAGAGGACCAGTCTCTCCAGAAGGACCCTAGATATAAAAGAACGAAAGCTTTATAGGTACCGAATGCCTACAAAAAGAACAGTGACCACTGTAGTGCAACAGGACCACCAGATGAAGCCATGTCTGAGTTTGGCTATAATTGCTTCTTGTTAGCAAAATCTCTAGGCATATTAATTAGCATATAAATAATTTTTGAAGGGAAGGTATGGCTTTTTGTAGAATAAACAGCAAATGTAGCATTGGGAGTCTTGAACAAGGACTTTCTATGATATAGCACAGTGTACCTGCCTGGACTGGAGATTGAACCCTGGTCTCCCCTGGGAGAATAAATGTTGTTACCCACTACACTATACCAACCATGCACCTGATACCAGGTATTTCTTCAATCCAATAAATGATAACATGCAAATTGTAATTATTTTCATGTAATCCAAGTTAGTTTAAGTACTATAGCTCTTCTTTAGTCAGCAGGCATTAGCCAATACACAGCTAAAGTAATATTCAAATCAGCTTAATAAGTTTAAGAAAATAAATGATCAAATACAATAGGTCATCTCTGTACTGAATATATTGTGCTCTATAATATACATATATATAATATTTACCTTAATAGTATAAAGTATGTCTATCTCAATTCTGTACTGCATGTCAGATGACTGTCAGTTTTATATATTTCAGCTGTAATTCTATTCAATTTTATTTTATTTACACTGTGCTTTCAATAAAAGACATGCAAAAGTGGCAGGGAAAATGTCCCTGAGACAAGGAGTATTTATTGTTAGTGTACTCTAATGTCATGTTCTCGATTTTTTAAAGCGGTCCCTGTGGAGCCCAATATGTACACAGAGAAGCTAATATTTACCCAATAATTTTAAATGAGAATTTCAAGGTGAAAAATGTTTGAAAACTGGCTTTTTTTTTACATTACAAAATTATTTTCATTACAGCAAAACATCGTCTGAGTGTGATTATTGAACAGACAGAGATAAGAACAGTTTATGAGCACAATAAAGTTACTCAGCATTTCATAATTACCCAGCAATAAGAACAATGAGATCTGTGTGTGCCTGAAAATATAACTTTTATGCGATTAAGCGATTATGTTAAGGTTAACTTGTTGTATTTACCTATGCTAACCTGTTTGCTTTGCTAATGCCAGGTTAGACTAGCATCAAGTGTAGTAGCTAACATAACTGGCTTGACATCAAGTCAAATTCTAGCTTATGGTAAGTACTGGTTATTTACACAATATTTTACCTCTGATTAATTCATTAGCTAACTATGTAAAGTTAGAGACCAGCAAATTTACAGAGGTAAATTTTTCAAGCAAAACTTATAACTGTTTTGTAATAGTAACTGCTCAGTTAAGTAATAAAATTTGTTTTCATATAAAAACATGCTACTTCATTTCATCAGTGAAAAACATTTTTTGATTTCTTTGATTTTTTTCATACTGTAATCTGTTTACACAAACACAGATTCGGTGCTAAATGTGTGAAAAGCATTAGCTGAATGATTCAGTTGAAATCCATGAAATGTACACAAACAGTATTCTATAGCAATGTTTCATTTGTCTTTCGTGTTATCCCATGTGATATGTTCCAAGTGATTTGCTGCAATGTCTTTCACAGAATAACACATACAGTGACGTGCAAAGCATGCCTTGCAAACTGTGGAAATATACTGTGTTGCTGCAACGAGGAGTGAAATGACATGTAGATATGGGTGCAGAGCCTAAATTACAGCTGATCAGACCATAAAACAGGAAAAGAAAGAAAGCCAAGTGCCTTTACTAAGTTGGAATACAGCATACAAGAGCTGGCATTGGGTATGACATGAATGCAACAGCTGTTAGTGTAAAGTGTCATTGTGGTGTAAAAGTGGTAAAAACGTTTTCCCTGTGATGTGCTTGCCACCAGACAGACAAATCTCTGCTTTGGGCCAGTACGTCACCACACAACTGGCCAAACCTACAGCAGTATGTAAATGTAAACTGAAGTACCACAATATCTGGTATTGGAGCCTGTGCAGAATACACAGCAACACCACCTATTCATATCACTGGTTGTGTCCACCAGTGCATATGTAAAATGATAGACATCTATGGAAGCTTCATCATGAGAATGAAAAGTTATCACGTGTTTGCGATTTTCAATTCAGTTTAATAGTTGGATATCGTGAGATGGGTCGTAGCATTTCAGAGGTAGAAGCAAATTTTGGATTTTCTCATACGAGCATTTCAAGGGTGAACCGTGATTAGAAGAATTCTGGCAAAACCTCAAACTTATAACAGCAGTGTGTCTGTAAAAAGACTCTGGGTAAACGTGAGCAGCATCGGCTGGCAAGAATCGTTTCACGTAATAGACACTGCCTGAAGTAATATCAGAATTCAATGCTGGGGCCTCAACAAACATCAGCCTGAGGACTGTGCAACGTTCCCTGTAGGGGAAGATCCTGTAGGGGACTGACCAAGTATTAACTGTTATACCAGTTTTTCCGGTACTTCAGTGGATGACACTGCAGCACAGCCAAAAATATTTGCAACCAGTGCTGATAGCCCTATTATTGATAAATAGGCAGTGTGTTCTGCCTGTTGGTGATGTTACTGATAGGCATTCTGCTGGGGACAGATTGACACTAGGATCAACATAAAATATTCAAAAGCCTTCTTAAAAGCTAAAACTTGTTGTATTAATCCGTAGAAGACATGGATATACTGTAAAGTGAGTTTGACATAGGACAGATTACTGGCCATCACTACTGCCAGATGAGGTGGGGAATTGTATCAGTTATCAGTCAGTGAACAATTTGACTGTGTTGGAGACCAGTGTTCAAACATCTCACGCTGTGGCTGAACCCAGCATTCCTGCCAAACATACTGATGGCACAGAATATTAATAAACCTGTTAACCTGTCTGTTCTTGTAGAAGAGAATGGACAAATGCCATCGCTGTGCCCGCTGAGGACACACGAACTGTGTGGAAGTGACACTTAGGATGTGTTCAGACCTGTCAGCCTTGGTTCATTTAAAACGAACCCTGGTGCAATCGCTCTGTTAGTGTGGTTAGAGTACGTGTGAACGTTGGTGGCATCAAATAAGTGGACCGAGATCACCTGAGCAGGTCAGTTTCTAAATGAACACAGGTGTGGTTAGTTTGAAGCTTGAACACAATACAAACCAAAGTTATCTGAACGAACCAAACACAGGACATGATGTTACGAGATGCAACACTAATAAGAGGCAAGAGAACACAGTGCATTGAAAACAAAAGAAGTTTTGACTCCTTTACCTATTTTACCTCCTGTGTAAAATACCACCAGGCAAACACAACCCTGGTAAGTACACGGCACATTGTTCTGATGACTAACTCGCAAAATATACATCATACGTGTGCCATACAAGACGTCCTTTTTTTAAAATTTGCTTTGGTTTGATTATATGTTTGTGAGTGTGAATGCTAAACAAACCAGGACTAAAATGTAACAATGTACAGATCTTCTGCTTTGGACCAAACTACAAGTCTGAACACTCCCTATAAACCAGTGGTGTCCAATCATATCCAAGAAAGGCTGGTGTGTGTGCAGGTTTTCTTTCCAACCAGGCAGAAGCCACACACTACTGAAAGCCAAGATCCATTGATTAGATCCATTGATTAAACAGGTGGAAGGAGGTGTGGCTCCTGCTTGACTGGAAGGAAAACCTGCACCCACACCGGGATAAGCTTGGACACCCCTGCTACAAACCATTCAAGCCCACTAAGTGAAAGTAGAAACAGGCCAATAGTCTTTTAAATGTCAACACGTACAGTGCTAACTTCCTTGGTATCAAGAGGATTGTCACTCGCGGACATTTGTGAACAGCCCATGTGCTCTGTTGTGAGGTTGATTGATTGCAACCCTTAATACAGAGCACAGTCAAGTGATTCTCATCTTCAGTATAGTATCAAAATGACTGATTGATTCTTATCTTTAATTAAAAAGTCAGTATGAACACCGTGAGCAAATCTCATCCTGAATGAGAATGGTATCAGAATTTGGAGAATTTTTTAAAAAAGGATAAAAAGGATAAAAGGGTATTTTTACGGAAAAAAGTGCCAGAACTTTGAGTGATTTTCCTCTTCAATAGAGAACAGTATCACAACTGTAGTATTTTCCTCTTAATAGAAATCAGCATGAATCATTTGAGTCATTCTTGTTCTCAGTAAAGTATGTTATTGGCACTATTCATGAATGACATCTGCTGCTGTCTGTAAAGACATGTAACGACAAGATCCATGTCCAAAGAATCCAAAGGAAACCTCCTCGGCAGTTCTTTACATACATACTGTATGCAATAATGGCTCTGTGAAAGAGGTAGAACCACCAGGTCCACTGTGTCACTCAGATTGATGAAAATGGTCAGAGCAATTCTGTAATTTTTTTTCAATTTAAGTAGTGGCATTTTTTACAGAAAACTACTGGAAGCCGGAAATGTATATTTAGTGCAGCTTTCCCTGAGAGAAATAACAGCAATGAATCTATTTCACGGCTAACAATGATGAAGAAACTTGTAGAGGATCTTGGATCACAACATTTCAAGCTCCTTTATATTTAGGTTGCAGATGTGGATGTGCTTTTCAATTTAGACCATGGATATTCAATGCAGTTCAAATTGGTATAGCAAGTGCAATACACTGAACCCATTTTCCTTCAACCATTCCTGTGTTGAGTTGAGTGTGTTTGGGATCAAATGCCAATTCGTAACCATCTACCAGGACTGAGGCTTAAATCTCCTGGTCCTTAGCAGAAATCGACACAAAGTGGCCAATGCAAAACCGTCGTAAGGTTTAATATTGGGTGTGGGTTTCGCGTTTTGTGTCCTAATGGTGTTCTGGATGTTGATCTCATCTGACTACAACACAATTCCATTCATAATTATAATGAGGCTTTGCCATGGTGATAGATGACAAAGGGATTTCATTTACAATCATGTATGCAAGGCAAGAATATTTTTTGGAGATGTACAGCAATTATAAGAAATGTTAAACATTTTTAGGGTGGGAAAACTATATATATATATAGTCTCAATATTTTGTTGACTACCATAATTTCACATGTTCCTATTTTCTCATTTATGCTACATTTACATTATTTTTGATTATGTTATAATTATGTTGTAAATGTTATTATGTTATAATGGTGTGTGATGAAATAATGCCCAAACTCAAACACCCCATAAGCCAACTCATCACACAGAGGAAACAAATTTCTGTTCCCAATCATCAAGAAGCATGTGTTATAACAGGATGTTCAGGTCTAACTGAAGAAGGACATTGACATAATCAATACACACATTCTGAAACATGTTGCTGCATTCACAGCAAGATTTTTCCACTGAGAAAGTTTACGTTAATGAGTTTAATTTGTAATGAAATTTAAGACATTTGACTGTATCCTATAGTACAAGCAGTTAAAAACAAGACCAGAGATGTTTAATAGGACATAATAGATGTTTAAAAGTACATAAAGATTTTATAAACCTTACCTGAGGTCCAACAACTCCAGGTGGCCCAGGAGGTCCAGGTTTGCCTTGGAACCCCTGTGAAAAAAAGGAAATTTCAGTTTAAAAACAAAACAGATTCCTGAGCAGCTACTAGCAAGAAAACATTGTTTACTTTGTCAGCAAAAAAAACAAAACAAAACAAGAAACAGTAAATCCTTTAAATAATAAATACTTACAACTTCTCCTCTCTGCCCAGGGTGTCCAGGCAGGCCGTCTTTCCCTGGAGGTCCCTTCAAAGATCAGAGGTCAGGTTTTAAAATAAAATAAAAGGAATGTATCCAAAGAGCACAATGAATAGCAAAATTAGATACCTAAGTACTAAAACTTTTGTCAAATTAATGTAGAAATTAATGAGGTTCTATTATACTGATAAGTGCGATGCTTAAGGCATTGTTAATCAGTCTTGATATATTAATAACACTGGCCTTATACAGCTTTATGACAGTTCCACTATAAATAAGATACTAGTAATATCGCCTTTCAAATCAATATCACTAGCTATCACTAGCTAGCTATTACTAACTAGTAGCCAATAAAATGCGAGTACACAAACTAAAAGCCAAGTCAATCAGCTCCTTTAACCTTTGAGGATTAACTCTGATGACTCCACTGACCTTTTATGAACATCATTATAACTCATTTTCTGCGCAGCACATTATTTTACATTGAATACTATAAAATGGTGCTCTATGTGTTTAGTGTACATTCTCCACAAGTAAACATTTGGAGCTGGAAAATATTTGAAACCCGGTAATCCACGCCCAGTTCAGATTCGATCCACATCTGTCTGAAATGTTTATAAGTAATGAAATTATTTTAGCTAGATTTAGCTTACAGTTTTGAAATTGTAAACTGTGCATCATGTGATTAAATTTCATATGCAGAATCACACTCTCTGACCATCACACCCTGATCTCCATTACAGCTTTAAATCAGTTAAACAAGGAAGGTTTCTCATACAGGAGGTCCCTTTGGTCCTGGAAATCCGTTTACTCCTTGAGCTCCAGGTAATCCCTGAAAACGTAGACAAAAACAGAAAGTGAGATTTATGATGGGATGAGTATTATTTCTTGAACGTAATTTAATTTAAAAAAAAAAACCTTACCCTCTCGCCTGGTGGTCCATGAGGGCCATCGCTACCGGATGAACCCTACAATATATAATCATTTAATTATTCAGTGCATTAAGAAGTAATGATGCAATATACAGAGAATGAACTCATAGAAATGTACCTTAGGACCTGATTTTCCAGTGGCCCCTTGAGGTCCTCTCTGTCCTCTGGGGCCCTAAAGTGACATGGAGATAACATCTAGTTGCATATGTGCATGTGTGTTGAGTTGATCAGAATCACCCTGAACAATGTCTTGTACATTAACACTAACACTCATACCACATTCTGTCAAAATGTGTTAAATAATTTTATTTAACAGAACAGTAATGCTTTTTTTGTGTAGTAGTGCAAATGAAAGGTTTATAAAGGTTTATAAAGGTTCATGAGGAAATTCCAGACAAAAGTCACGTTTGGGAAAAAATATTGTGTTTCTCCAGAAACTGTGCACTATGTGCTGAAATGTGGCTAAAATTTCTGCACATTGTTTATACATAAACCTATAGTGGAATTTCCTTGATATATTAATCACATAATAACATTTTATAAATGTGTCAACCAAAAGAGATGAAGAACAGAACAGAAAAGAGGAAAACACAGGAATGGGGTCATACTGTTGGTCCTCTCAGTCCTCTTGGTCCAGGTTTTCCAATTAGACCCTGCAGAAAAAAATATTCAGTACATTAGCAACATTTTATTGCTTCAAAATCAAGCAAACAAACAAGTTAAGGACATGCTACATACAACACTTAATAATTGGAAGAAAAATAAATAAATATAAAATATGAAATACTTTTAGGACTTTAATAAGATTTAAGCGGATCAACCTTATGGCTCAGGGATACAAATTATTGTAGAATATAGAATAATGCCTTACCCTTGCACCTTTCTCTCCATTTGCACCAGGGAATCCTGGGAAACCAAGTGAGCCCTGAAACATAAAAGTCATTTGTTTTTATAAAAGTCAAGTATAACTGAACTGTGTTACCCTGTAGGGCTTCATAACATTTCTGTAAAGATCTGTGGAAGATCATGAATTGTGTATTCTTGGTTTATAGCAAAAGATTGGTACTAGTACTAGTGTTAAACATTACTCAGCAAGTACTAAGTATTAACTTAGTATCAGGCATGATGAGAAGGACGTTATCTTAAAACAGGCTATGGAATGAATTTCCGGATACAATTATGATTATTTTTTATTTTTTTACATTCTCTTTTTATTTAGAAAGGTACATTTCCATCATATACATTTCAGTTTTCTGCACAGATAGGAAAGTTTGGTA
>JAOVVH010000015.1:9577274-9590088 GCA_028566435.1 Scorpiodoras heckelii
GCCAGCTCTTCAAACCCCTGGCCATTTACGACATTAAAAGGCCTAATGTCTTTACAGCAAAAGCTGACACACTTCTCAATCACCAAATGTTTCACCGTGGCAGGGAGGGGTTTAAATGCTGTAACAAACGATTTGACTGTAGGTTGATCACTGACAGCAGGTGTTGAACAGCTTCGATCAAGATGTCTTGTTAGCGACGAATTCCCTGTCGTTTTGCTATCATACTTTAACAGAACATCGCATCTTTTGCATTTCACATAACCCATTGGCTCATTATTCTCGTTATGGACATGGTCAAAATATTTCCATACCTCAGACTTGACTTTTATTGACGGTGCAACCAAAACGTAGCTGCCAGAGGCCAGCCTCCGTTTCACCTCCTCTGCATCCATTTTTGTATATTTCCGGCGCTAATCGAAACGCATCACCTGACCGCTCATTTACCGCGCAAACCCGAACCCGACCCGAGCCCGAGTAAACTGATGGAAATTAAGCCCGAACCCGACCCGACCCGTCGGGTCCCGTCGGGTCCCGTCGGGTTCAGGCAAAGATCTTCAGCTCTACTCCACACAGAACGGCCTGGACCGGGAATCGAACCCAGATCGTCTTGCTGTGAGGCGACAGTGCTCACCACTACACCACCGTGCTGCCATCTCGCAAACAAAACTTTTTAAATTTATAATTCATGTTCCTTAATTTCCATGTTCCTTGGTTCATGACAAATAAAAAAAGAACCATGACACTCTGCCTCCTTTTTACAAATTTGCTCAATACCTCAAAACCTACTTTTGCTAACTAATTGTAGGGTTTTTTAAAGAAATGTTAAAAATGCACAAGACCCTGAAAGTCAATAACTGACAAAAAATAGACTTTTAGTTCATGTAATATGGCTGCCATATGCTAATTAAGCCATACAATCCAAAAATCATAATTAATTTATAATTCCATAACTCGAGAACACTTCATGCATGTACATCAGTAGGCGGCGCTATAAATGCTACATAGATAATGCTACATATTTCTCAGCAGCCGATCAAGCTGAAATTTGGCCTGCTGCAACTATTAGGCAAACTGTAAGTGATATTTAAAGGACAACTTGACAAATACAAATTTCTGGATGCCATCAGCCTATGAAGATTCAACAGGCATTTGACAGGCTTATCATTGACCAATGAGGATGAAACTTCAATGGTGTGTTCATGTAGAGTCTCTCTAATGAACTGTAAAGTTCCAAACAAGTTGGCCTCTGGGGGGCGCTACTCAGGAAACTCAAGCATATCTTGTTGTGATTTTAACATTTTGACATAAAAGTGGATTTCCAGACAAATTTGTAAATACAAGTGCATTTAAATAGGCTTAGTTTATTTGCAAACATTAAATGTTCATAAATTGCTTTGAACTAGTCTCTGGTATTTTATCCAATTGCCTCAAATTGGTCTTGAGGCACATGTTTTCATTCTTTTCTCCCAAACCATAAAGCATAGAAACTTATTCCACTTTGCATTCCTTGACTCAATCCAAATCAACCAATAATATACAGCCATTAAGCTCCACTCACTTAGACTGGTTGCTAATTTGCATAATATGCAAAACCAACATTCGCGAAGTAGTCATAGGTTTCACCTCGATAATTACCAAAAACATTTTGAAATTTCAAAACAGTATGGCCACCATATGAAAATAAATCCTTCAGGAAGTTAGCTTACATCTGATGCTGCCTGCCAAGGTTGAGCCACTTAGGACATTGTGAGGCTCTACAGCTCACAATTACTTTTACATTTATGGCATTTGGCAGATGCCAATAGCTTATCCAGAGCAACTTACATTTATCTCATTTGAGCAGTTGAGGGTTAAGGGCCTTGCTCAGGGGCCCAGCAGTGGCAGCTTGGCTGTGGTGGGATTTGAACTCCCAACCTTCAGGCCAGTAGTCTAACATCTCAACCACTGAGCTACACTGCCCCCTACAATTTTCCTAAATGGACAGAAGTAGCAAAGTGCCTGCTAAGCCTTGTGGTGAAATTCATCACAGTAAATGTCTTCTTTACTGTGCTCTGATTATAAGCACAAAATTCTATGTAGAACCTAAACCAGAAAACCTATAATGAAAAATTTTGCAAGCATGTTCACAGTCTGTCTCTCACCTCACAAAATGAAAACAGCACCTAATGGCCAGATGGGGGCGCTACAACAAATTTGTAAATATCACAAAACATTTATGGCTTTTGCTTCGAGCGATTTACAGACAAAATTCTTTCTTCCTCCAAATTCCATGGGCCTGCACAACAAATGCATACTAGGCCATTTTTACATACATCATACTGGCGTTGAGCTCATTTTTGTAATTTGAATTGCCTTCTTTTGCAAACTTTTTTGCCAAATGTGTACATATTTGATAGGAAAACATCCAGAAAACATTCAGACTGCAATTCAGGAATTCTCTGAGCAATCTGCATGAAACTCAAAAGGATCATTCATTTCAAGCCTCTGAGGAACCCTGCTGAATTTGATGCATTTTAGCCTATAGGGGGCTCTATAAATTATAAAATGGTTTTTCAAAAATAAAAAATGTGCAAATTTCAAGAGCTTGATACGGGACAGAAGATAGTGAATTAAAACTGTGTAACCATCTTTATTACACAGTGCTCCATAATTACTATTTCACAGACCATTAAACTGCTGAAGTGCAAAAGTATGTGAAGTGCTTGAATCCTTAACTGCTGCTTGCGGCTATATTATTTCTTGTTTTTACAGTTCACTATTTAATCTAATAATCACAATGATTTTTTCTATCACAGACCCACATCAACAGTAAATGTTTTTTAATCATATTATTTTTTATTTAAAAACAGCCATCATTCTGGGGTACCCAAAAATACATTATTAGAAACTTTAAAATACAATCTTCCTTTTTTCCCCCTAATATGGTATATGTATACAGTCTCCTGTAACACTACTGGAACAAAAAGGCATTTGGGTTTGAGATCAAAAGATCAATATGAGACAACAGATCCGAATTTCAGCTTTCATTTCCTGATATTTACATCTAGATATGTTAAACAATTTAGAACATGGCACCTCTTGTGGCAGACCTCCAATGTTTAGGTGATCAAAAATATTGGAACATGTCACTGAGAGGTGTTTCTTGTAGCCCAGGTGTGCCCCTGACAGTTTAAACAATGAATAGCTCTGAATGTCTGCTCTTGGTTTGAGCCCTGGGTTTCACCTGTGTTGAAGCTTTTGGTGTTAAAAAAGAAAAGCTGTCGAAAGACCTTCAAAAAGGATTTCTGTACATACGATCTCCAAAATCACACATTACACAATGCAGGAAGAGGCTTGGTGTTGTCATTGTTAATCTTCAGGGGTTAAATTAACTAATAATAAATGGAAGGTATTTTATTCTTCACTAACTGCTCTAGGAAGCAGCCACACCTGGGATGTGAATAGACTAATTAAATAAATACTCTGGTTGTAAACACAGTTTCTTTAAATAGTCTGGTAGATTCCAGAAACTGATGCAGTGACCTTTAGAAGTTTCTGATTTTCTGCCAACACTCATAATTAGGAGTTAACTGGGAGTGCATGTGTGACCAGTGCTTTTTTTTTGCTTGACGGACTGCAAACTGTGTTCCGTAGAAAATAATATTGCTAAACTTTCTACAAGCCATCTGATAAAACATCTTCAACATAAAATTCAGGATGAGGAGATCTTTACTAGCAGAACGAGCAGCAACACTGAATGAAAATCACAGCCCGTACCCAGTGTGTTGTTTCTAATGATCAGCTGCAATCAGTCATTGACAAGAAGGGATTCCAGAGCAATGAAAGCAAAATGATACTTTTAGACCTGTACAGAAACTTTACCACACTGAAACAAAACCTAGCTAATGCACTTCCCAACAAATCAGCTAGTTAACTTTATAAAGAATGATTCACGTGCATGAACACAAGTGTGCACTTTTAATAGGCAGTATTTAAACCAGGGAAACAAAGAGAGCTGTACAAAAATGTTCAGTAATGTACCCTGACTAATAGTTATGGCCAAATCACAAACCACACTTCTTATAAGCTGTGAATTTTATTTAAAGTTATAAGTCAGAAAGATATAATGAATGTACAATGTTGCTAAATACCAAAGTGTTTATACATATTGTACATGTATATAACTCAATGTAGGAATGCAGAATCAAAGTAAATGAAAATATTGACCAATTATTCACTGTACCACTGTTTCATATCTGCCAGATCACTACAGACAAAACAGGCTTAATAATGAACAAGAGTAAATGAGAGCAAAGGGACCTTTTCTTCTACTTCATTGAGTTGTTGGCCAATTTACATCCAGTCTGCTGTGTTAATACCTTCTTCAGGACAGTCTGGCAAAAGCATTTTATTAATTTGTTGTATGCAGTTGTAGGACTTTTGAATTTTGTAGTTCTCAGATTAGATTTATAGCCTTAATTATTACAGATTAAAGAAGCTATAGTGTATTATTGAAAGCACAATTCACCTCTGCATAACTGATAATTAGGCTTGTGATTGATGACATTTTCATGTATCAGTTTCCTAATAATTATTGATTTTTACTGGTAATTTACAAATATAACAGTGTCTGCTGCAACACATCCTTAAATCGGTCTACATATATAATAAATACACAAACACAACACATCAGGAAGACGCATTATATAAAGCCATATAACGTCAGATCAGTTATGTCTGCAGGATTTCTGTTACATTTCCGGCACAGTCAGACAGTATTAAATGTTAGTCTAATAGACTACAATGTGAAACAGCTAGCAAGTGCAAATTTTTCACTTATATGTAACTTTACACCATCCATATCTGAATGACGCATCAAGAAAAATAATGTGCCTATTAGTAATCGACGTAACAATGTTTAACAACATCCCTACTGATAAGTGATAAGTTGGAACTTGACGCCAGGCCACTGCACAGCAGGTGGCTAATAGCTTGGACTCTATGGCAGACGTCTATGTGTCTCAACAGCCCTCCCCTAAACACTCCTCACCCAAAATGTGGAAAAGCCCAGAAACATTTCCCATTTCCTAATGGGCCATCACACCTATCAGGACATTCCCATCTGCAGTCAAAACAAATACTCAATTCCTATAAGGATTGCAACATGGATTGAATATAAAGACTCTCTGGGAATCTAACTGGGGCCCTGACAGACATGAATACTGACCTGCACTCACTGCAAAAGAACTGCAGCGTCTGTACATCACCATTGCTGCCTTGGAAAAAAAAGGGAACCTGAGTTCAGGCTGAAGAGACACGACTCCGACAACAACAAATGAAATGCACCACACTTCACATATATATTGGACAGCATGCACAAAGCCTACAAAGTGAGCATCAATAATCCATCACCATTTATTCTCAAGCAGTGATTCAGAACAGTGCAGTATAAGCTGCATCAACTAGCTGGATTACCAAAGCCCAAGAAATTCATTCTTAAAATTACACACACTTCTGTCATGTCATAAAAATCATCAATGGACCAGCTGGGCTGCTCTGTAAAAGTACAGATGGTTCCACTCATAATAAAGATTTTTCAGAAAAATGCCCTGAGATAGTGTGAGTATCTTAAATGGAATGGTCCAGCAGAGGCCAAGTTAACTTGCATTATACCCCATTATTCCACAGGAGAAAAATAATTATTTGAAGTCATGTCTTGAGGACCAGTGGAAATTCTCTTCAAGAATACCATGGATTTAGCTGAAAACAATTAGATATGAACATTCTGTAGGAATATTGTTCATGGATCTGGCTTTGTGGAAGATCTGTGCCATATTACAAATGACTTGAGCACAAAATGCTTGGGGGTCATCTTCAATAGTCTAATAAAACTTTAATAAAAATTTAACTGTCTGTTTAATATGCAGCAGATATAGAACTAAATTTCAAACAATTTATCTTATTATCTTATTATTCATCTCATTATGACTGCAGCAGATAGCACTGCTGGTCATATAGTTTTTGTCAAAGTTTTCTCCTTCTTCTTCTTCTTCCATTTTGATAATGAATATAAGGTTTGTGTTCCTAGGTGTGTGTTGC
Source organism: Scorpiodoras heckelii (assembly GCA_028566435.1). Lineage (NCBI taxonomy): Eukaryota > Metazoa > Chordata > Actinopteri > Siluriformes > Doradidae > Scorpiodoras > Scorpiodoras heckelii. Next base: position 9,583,353 of record JAOVVH010000015.1, read on the forward strand.
ACTTTGTATTAGGGCACCATGAAGTGGGATAGGCTCAAAGCAATTTTTTGCCAATAGTTCAAAGTCCAGTAAAACCATTTCCCATAAATCATGAACTTTTTATGGCAAGTTGGCCACTACTAGGCGATTTATATTACCCTAGCTCATTATAATTTATGGTGTAGCACCATGGAGTGAATAAGGTTCAAAGCAAAAATCCAGCATTTCACTAACCAATATCTTGTCATGTAAAGGCTGAAACTTTCACAAAATTTGTGAAATTTCATTCATGGGGCCGTTGTAACTGAGACATATCATTCGTTCTTGCTCTTTCTCTCACTTCATGTGGTTGTCATATTATGCGTTGCAGTTCATCTAGTTATTATAACTTTCTACAGTACATGTCATGTCATGAGTGCCTGTGAAATTCCTCAGAAGTTTAGTGAATCAATGTAATGTGATTTAAAAACATTTTTTATTGAACAGCTTTGTTGCATGAGACCACGGAACAAGCAGAAAAACTACAAATACAAGCACAATTTATTTGGATTTTGTTAAAATGGCCTGAGAGATAGACTTTGCTTAAAGTAAATGTTACATTGAGAAAGACAGATGCTAAGCACTTCCCGTCTCAATCATGTCTGTAGTTGATGTTAATGTTGAATCATTTCTGACTGACTGAGGAGTCATAAGAAATGGCAGAAAAAAAGAAATTCAGAAATCTTAGCTAATGCTAACTTTGATATCAGAAGCTACAGATAACAGTAAGGAGCAACTTATGAAAATGACAAGGGTTTGACAACAGTGGCAGCAAATTCTATATATGACAAAATCATCATGGGCATGAATGTCATGGCAATATCAGGCTTTCAATGATTTCTTTGAAGTGTTCTTTTTGGGGGGCAGAATGAGAGTACAACATGTATCTTCATCGCAAAATTCTTTGTGAAAGGTTTTCTGAAATCAAGGCAGGATCAGAATTATACAAACAAGTTAAATATCCCTTAGCAAGTTGCACCTTGACCAGTCTCTATTGGTGGCCATCAGTAAGCTTCTGTCAGAATACTGGTTGGATATTTGACCACTCTTCTTGGCAGAACTGATCAAATTCTGTTAGAGGTGTTGGTTCTCTGGAATGGACCACATATTTTCTATAGGGTTGAGGTCAGGACTGTGAGAGGGTCATTCCAAAAATGTAACATCAACCTGCTCTATCCATTCCACAACCAGCTCTGATGTGTGTTTGGGGTCATTGTGAACACACAGTTTTGCCCAAGTTCCAACCATCTAGCTGATGGTTTGAGGTTCTGCTGAAGAATTCTGAGGTAGTCATTGGTCTCTTCTTCATCTGATCTGGCCATAAGATTTTCCTCCAGAAAGCTTTTTTGTCATCAGTTGCAAGCTGTAGTTGAGCCTAAAGTTGTCAATTTTGGAGCAGGGGCTTCTTTCTCTGACGGAAGCCTTTCAGTCCATGGCAATGTAAAACTTCCTTGACTGTACAGTCGTGGCCAAAATATTTGAGTTTGCTGCATCAGTTTTTATGGTGACAGTTTGCATTAACTCTAGACTGTTATGAAGAGTGATCAGATGAATTGCAATTAATTGACATGAAAATTAACTTAATCACATAACCCCCATTTCCACTGCATTTCATCCACAAAATGACCTTCTAATATCATTTCAGTAATCTTCTTGTTATCTCAGGAGAAAGTGTTAATGAGGACAAGGCAGCTGATATCACTGTGTCATGCTGATTGAATAGAAGAGCAGACTTGTAGCTTTTAAAGGGGGTGGTGCTTGAAATCATTGTCTTCTTCTGTTAACCATGGTTACCTCCAAGGAAACACATGCAGTCATCATCGTTGCTTTGCATCGAAAGGGCTTTACAGGCAAAGACATTGCTGCTTGTAAGATCAGACCATCAAGAACTTCAAGGAGAGAGGTTCAATTGCTGTGAAGAAGGCTTCAGGGCACCCAAGAAAGTACAGCAAGTGCCAGAACCTTCTCCTAAAGAGGATTCACCTGTGGGATCAGGTTACCACAAGTGCAGAGCTTGGTCAGGAATGGCAGCAGGCAGGTGTGAATGCATCTGCATGCACAGTGAGGCAAAGGCTTTTGGAGGATGACCTGGTGTCAAGAAGGGCAGCAAAGAAGCCACTTCTCACAAAGAAAAACATCAAGGACAGACTGACATTCTGCAGGAAGTACAGGGATTGGACTGCAGAGGACTGGGGTAAAGTTATTTTCTCTGATGAAGCCCCCTTCAGACTGGGACATCTGGAAAAATGATTGTCTGGAGAAGAAAAGGTGAGAGCTACCATGAGTCCTGTGCCATGCCAACAGTAAAGCATCCTGAGACCATTCATGTGTGGGGTTGCTTCTCATCCAAAGGAGTGGGCTCACTATAAATTTTTCCTAAGAACACTGCCATGAATAAAGAATGGTATCAAAACATCCTAAAAGAGCAGCTTCTCCCAACGATCCAGGAGCAATTTGGAGATGATCAATGCTTTTTCCAGCATGATGGAGCACCATGTCACAAGGTAAAAGTGATAACTAAGTGGCTTGGTGAACAAAACATTAAAATTTTGGGTCCATGGCCAGGAAACTCCCTAGATCTCAATCCCATTAAGAACCTGTAGTCAATCCTCAAAAAAGCAGGTGGACAAACAAAAACACAGATATTATGATAAACTCCAAGCACTGATTAGGCAAGAATGGGCTTCCATCGGTCAGGATTTGACCCAGAAGCTGATATCCAGCAGGCCAGGGAGAATTGCAGAAGTCTTGAAAAAGAACGGTCAACACTGTAAATATTGAGTCTTTACATACACTTGATGAACTTGTCAATAAAAGTAAAAAAAAATGTATGAAATGCATATAATAGTATGTCAGTATACCATAGACACACCTGACAAAAAGATTTAAAAACAGTGAAGCAGCAAACTTTGTGAAAACCAAAATTTGTGTCAGTCTCAAAGCTTTTGGCCACAACTATAGATTCTGGCTACCAAAAGCAACTGGTCAAGGTGCAACTTGCTAAGGGACGTTTAACCCAATATATTTGTGCTGGATGTATATTTTTGACCCCGTATTGATTTCAGAAACCACCCAAAAATTTAAACTTATGCACGTAATTCTTGTTTTTCTATTAAAGATGTATGTTGTACACTCATTCGCCTTCCCCAAAAAAGAACAGTTCAAAGAAATCATTGGAAGCATAATATTGCCATGATATGTCCATGATAAGTGCATGCAAACTTCCAGTCACTATTGTATGTGGATTATCATTTTTCACGACACATTTATATTAGTTTTGGCTTTGAATTTCATTCACAATTACATGTTCAATTCATTATTTATTTGTAGCTACTTAATAATGGCATCAATAAATTAAATAACAGGATTTCAATTCTATCCAAATAATTAATACATGCTAATATTGTTTGAACACAGACTAAGTAAAAATGACTATGTTACATTGCTGGCCTGAGTACTGTCCTACATTTATTTAGGGTTTAGAAATCTTTCAATATTTTCCAAATTCATAACGAATCTTTTCTAAAATTCAGTATGAAAGGATCATGTAAAAACAGTCACAGAAGAAAACTACAACTAACAGTTACATAACATTTTATAGTGTATATATTGCAGTAGCAGTGTAAAACATGGCTTTAAAAAAATAAACCAACAACAATCTCTATAATAATAATAAGAACATAGTACACTGAGTAAAAATCTCTGCATACTCAGTAGTAGGCCTAAGCGACATTTTATATTTCCCAGTCTACATTATTCTCCTGTGTATTAAGATGTTTCATAAAAACTCCATTAAATGCACAAATAAACATCAGTGTGTCTTTAAACAGTTATATTCCTTCACTTTTCCTCTCTCTATTTATTATTTTTTAAGTCTTAAAATGAGCTGTCTTGGAAATTATTAAAAAACATATACATACATCATCATTTAAACTAACTCTAACACACACACACACACACACACACACATATATATATATATATACATAAATGCTGTATATGTCATATATTAGGATAATATTTAAGCATTCTGATCTTATCATAAAAAGTAGCCAAAGCATCCCCCTTTTTTCTCCCCCGGGATTATTGCTTTTGACATGACAGGGGGGTTGCTGACCACACCCCCTTACATGATGCCACATGAATTAACTCGAGTTATTTCTATCAAGCACATCCACAAGCATTAAAGTTCAGGCAATAATTGCTGCTAAGTGTAATTGTCCCAATTTAGCTGATGTCCAAATAGACCTTATTTCACCTTACACATGACACAATTACTCATTAAAGTTCTTTTTATCCCCCAAAACAGCAGAAAACATTTGTCAGTGTAATATCAGAGCATTTCTTTAGGTCAACATTTATAACGTCTGCATAGGTGCAAGCAGCCGTCTGTCCTGCTTTCTAACAGTGACACAGTCAGGCATGTAAAGCCTCTTCTGTGGCACACAGTAAAGCATTCATGTTACTGTCAAACTCTGCCTTTTTATGGTTGAAAAAAATGTCTTTCCCCCTGACGTTTGCGGTTAAATAAATATATCTGAACAACGTGCACACACAGGAAGACACTAACTCTTTCACTCACTTCTGAGTGCTTCATAATAACCCATTCATTAAACATTTTCAGACTTTCTTTTAAATACGTAATGCTTTGAAGCAGTAAATGCACTATTTCGTCATCTGAAGAGATTATTTCAATTACTTAAAATTTTTTAACAAACTTTTTTTGCAGCAGAAATTAGTTATTTGCATCCACAGCAACAAAAACAGTAAATGTGTAATAATTTAAATATAAAATTTTCAGAGTCAACATACAGATTCAATGTAAATCAGTTAACCTGCTTACAAAAATTGTTGTTTTTTCTTTTACCTGGAAAGTAGCACAGGCAGTAATTAACACCCTAAACCAGATTAAGTATAAATTACTAATATAGTAAGAAAAATAAATATTACTCCAATACTTGATAGACTGTTGCTATTTAGGTTATAACTGAAAGTCTGTAATAAAAGACAATCAAAACTCTTTTAGAGAATATATTTCTATAGACTATTTAGTGGGAAATATACACATCCATGTCGCGATTAGATAAACTTAGGCCTTGTCTCTTAACCCATGCTTTATAATTGGAGGATGAGGAGTGAGCACAGGTGAGAAGTAAACCTCAGCTTAATACAGGACTATTCTAATACACGTTTATTAGAATAATAAATACATTGTACAGACTGTACAGTTTTGTCTAGTTCACTGTATTAGTCACTGAGTGAAATGAACCTGTACATGCAGCATCATTAACCTGCAGTCAGCCCTGATGGAAAGCACCGTCCTAGCCTCTGTCACCTCCTGGAATATCCGCCTGCGACCAGGGCTCTATCTCACATACACGAATGTAGTCTTTATACATTAAAAATGGCGAGAACCTGCTTCATCCACGAGTTCACTATTTCCAAATGTCATTATTGCAATTCTCTCTGTGAGCTATCACCAATGCGTAAAAGCAGAAAGGAACAACAGCGCGCGTAAAAGGTGAAAGACCTGCTGAGCGCTTAGGGCTGAAGTGCAGATGTTCTGCAGCTGTGTGTGTCTACGCATACATAACAATATATATGTTCAACCAAATACACCTTACCTGCTTGTGCTCGGAGAATTAGGCACAGGACGAACACAACACCTAGCAGGAGGGATATGGGGTCTTGGATCCACGGTCTTCGTTTCATCCGAATATCCATAGTTTCCAGGTTTTGGTGCGACTACAAGGCAGGACAACACAGAGGGGGTTGAAATGCCAGGTTTCTGTGCGGTCCGCTCTCAAAGACGGATTGTAGCGTGCACCCACCTTTCTTAAAGTTTACCATAAAACTTAACTAGTAAAGGGAACCTGGTTAATAAATATGACGCTAAGGACCCATTGAGTCAGGATGAGTGAGGAGTAGCGGAGAGAGAGAGAGAGAGAGAGAGAGAGAGAGAGAGAGAGAGAGACTGACTTAGAATCACACTTTCTCTCTCTCAGTCTCTCTAACACTTCTTATTTTACTCCCCAAAAGCTAGGAAAGATGTGTAAGTGAGAGTGGGGGAGAGAGAGTGAATGAGAAGGAGAAAGTTGGCGAGGGAGGGATGGAGGGAGGGAAGGTAGGCTACACGCACAGCCACACTAATCACAGGCTACACGTCGGCTCCAGAGGAACCTCAGAACAGATGCGCTATTGTGCAAGTCCTCCCCAAAGCTCCCGCTTTAACAGCCTTATTACCTCCTTCAACTAATCTGATTGATTTCGTTTGCACATTTCCTTATCTTACATGAATCCACTTCTACCCTAAAAGACATTCCCGCGTGAATGATATGTGTATATTATCTTAGATCTATGAATATTAAAATGTCCTTACATGTCAAATATTTCCCTCAAATAACGAGAGGGAATTTGTGGCATTGATGCACTGACTGCAGAGATAATAATAATAATTTATTGTGGCAAATGAACTAAAAAAAACTCATTGCTGACTCTTTATAATAATAAGGAATAGTCCTAGTCCCAGAGTCACATGACCTGAACTGCATGCTGGTATTTCCTCAAGAAAACATGCAAAATGTAAGCAATGTTATGAGGGATTACAGATATCAATCATGAATTACATAGCTTCAGCTGAAGTGCTTAAACAACTCCTGTGATCAACAGGTGTAAATGTTCTTTTAATGTATGTATGTAATGTGTATACTGCATATGT
>JAOVVH010000015.1:9774659-9788959 GCA_028566435.1 Scorpiodoras heckelii
AAACCGGAGTACCCGGAGTAAACCCATGCGGACACGGGGAGGACATGCAGACTCCACACAGAAAGGACCCAGACCACTCCACCTTCTTGCTGTGAGGCGACAGTGCTAACCACTACACCACCGTGCCGCCCAAACAGAAACAGAACAACAGAAAGCTGTCAGTGGATAAGGTGGGCCACAGCAGCACAACAATTGTGTCCCAGGGCTCCCTGGTGGTGTCACCCCGGTTTCCCCCAAGTGAAACCATCATTCCTGGAGGAGCTGAACGCTGAACTGTGCTTGCACACAGAGGAATTCCCAAAGGGGAATAAGGAAGGGGGCAGCGCTGATCGGTTGAGATTTTCAAAGTTCTCTTGGGGTGAAACCTCTGGAACCAGAGGAGCTGAAAATGTAGTGTTGGTATCGGTGAGTGGATCTCCGGAAGCTATGGGCAGTGCTCATGAGCAGCTCAACCATCACCATCATAAGCCACCTGCCCATCAACCATTTTCATTTTCTGTAAGAGCAGAAAGACAATACTGCTGAAATGAGAACTATTCATGAACTGTGGGAACATAGCAGTTCAGAGCTTACTCCAGAGCAAAAGCAAAATCTTTGGGAATTATTACACTGGTTAACAGATATTTTCGTAAGTGCACTGACCTTGTCCAGCACAGCATCAACACCAGAGATGCCACACCCTTCTGCTTGCGCCTACACCAGTTCCACTCATGAAAAGAGAGATCGCTGAGCAGAGTATTAAAGAAATGCCTGCTGTGGGAATTATTGAGCCGTCTAAAAGTCTGTGGAACACTCCGGTCATGCTAGTGAAGAAGAAAACAGGGGACTGGACGTTTTGTGTGGACTATTGTCGCTTGTAAACAGGCAGGTAGATTCTTACCCTATTCCTCACATTGATGATGCTTTAGACTATTTAGCTGGCTTGTCTTGGTTTACCTAGCATTAGCATTAGAAAAGTAGCATTAGCACCTGATGGTAAAGAAAAGACAGCATTTACGCTAGGGACTGGGTTATGACACTTTACCATAATGCTGTTTGGACTCTGTAATGCTCCAGAAACCTTTGAGCATCTCATGGAATGAGTGCTTGGAAATGTTCCCAAAAGCCACTGCATTGTTTACTCGGATGATGTGCTAGTTCACACTGCCAGTTTTGAAGACATGTTATCCAGTGTGGAGTGAGTGTTTCAGGCTATCAGGGTGTTGAACTTACATTTGCATCCAGGTAAGTGTAAGCTGCTACAACACCGAGTGGACTTTCTGTCTCATGTTGTTAGCAGCACTGGAGACAGCCAAGCCTCCTTTCTCCACAGTCTTTCATGGGCAGCACTATTAAAAGCTCCTCTTTTGCAGTCATATCAGTAAACACCATCCGAATAAAAATGCACAACTTTGGGCTGTGTCACTCACATCTGTGGACTCGTCCAATTGCAGTGAGAAACATTCACAGTCCGTGATGTCCTTACAAAGTTGCTGGGTCAAATCCATGGCCATGGTTTCACAGCACCGTGTAACCGTACTTCTTGATACCTGGAGAGCTTTGATCGAAGATAATATTTATATCTGGTTAACTGGTATTTTAGTTCCTTCGCCTTTTTCTTTCTCAGCTTGCTTTTCAGAAGGAAGCGTTGAAGTTTCGAACAGTACGAAAATGCCGCTCCACATTTCCCTTCTTCAGTATAGCAGTGGTAGACTGGCAGATGAGGCAAACGCACTTCGAATATGACATTTTGGAATAAAAGTCCCCCTCCCATTCCATATGGAAATGGTAGTTTTATTGCTTCTTACTTGGTCCAGCTCCCCCACTCATTTTACACCCTTTCTTGAGTTTAGAAGAAATAAAATGGAGGCAAACTAGGCAACTCGCTAGCTTGCTAGAGTTTTTGGTGTGGTTGTATGTGTGTCAGAAAAGGTCAAATGTCAGACTGACTGACAACTATTTTTTTTTTAAACCATGTGATTTACCCCTACTACCTTTGCAATCAACCAGTAGATCATGATCGTTGTATTGGGCAACCCTGACTTAGACGGTTGCCAGCCAACAGAAGTACAGTTGTGGACAGTCACAGGGGCTCAAGTGGATATGTGTGGAATAAAGCGTCTGTGCTTGAAGTTGGGGGGCCTGACACAGATGCATGACTTCTGGTTGGCACCTATCGGTGATTTGTGCATTCTTGGCCTGGATTATTTGTCTGGTGTGCGGGCCATGTTGGATATAAGGGCATGAACATTATTAATCAGCAACAGAAAGCTGTCACTGGATAAGGTGGGCCACAGCAGCACAACAATTGTGTCCCAGGGCTCCCTGGTGGTGTCACCCCAGTTTCCCTCAAGTGAAACTATCACTGGAGGAGCTGAACACACAGCACCAAGGGTGGTTGGTGACACTTGGAAGGAAGGGGGCAGCCCTGATTGGTTGAGATCTTCAAAGTTCTCTTGGGGTGAAGCCACTGGAACCGGAGGAGCTGAACATGCAGTGTTGGTATCGGTGACTGGATCTCTGGAACCTGTGGGCAGTGCTCATGAGCAGCTCAACCATCACCATCACAAACCACCTGCCCATCAACAATTTTCTATGTGAGAGCAGAAAGACAATACTGCTGAAATGAGAATTATTCATGAACTGTGGGAACGTAGAAGTTCAGAGCTTGCTCCAGAGCAAAAGCAAAATCTTTAGGAATTATTACACCGGTTAACAGATATTTTCATAGATATTTTCATAGATCCTCATAGATAGTTCCTGACCTTGTCCAGCACAGCATCAACACCGGAGACGCCACACCCATCTGTTTGCGACTTCACCAGTTCCACTCATGAAAAGAGAGATCGCTGAGCAGAGGATTAAAGAAATGCCCGCTGTGGGAATTATTGAGACATCTAATAGTCTGTGGAACACTCTGGTCATGCTAGTGAAGAAGAAAACAGGGGACTGGATGTTTTGTATGGACTATTGTCGCTTGTACACAGGCAGATAGATTACCCTATTTCTTGCCCTCGCATTGATGATTCTTTAGACTATTTAGCTGGCTCATCTTGGTTTACCTCAACTAGACTGATGTAGCAGTTACTGGAAAGTAGCATTAGCACCTGAAGGTAAAAAAAAGACGGCATTTACGCTAGGGACTGGGTTATGGCACTTTACCATAATGCTATTCAGACTCTGTAATGCTCCGGAAACTTTTGAGCATCTCATGCAATGAGTGCTGGGCAATGTTCCCAAAAGCCATTGCATTGATTACTCGGATGATGTGCTAGTTCACACTCCCTGTGAGTGTTTCAGGGCGCTAGTGTTTCAAGCTTACATTTGCATACAGGTAAGTGTAATCTGCTACAACACCGAGTGGACTTTCTGGGTCATGTTGTTAGCAGTGCTGGAGATAGCCAAGAGAATGTCCCAGATAAAGTGCGAGCAGTGTGGGAATGGCCTACGCTTTGTGACATGGACAAGCTTCAGAGCTTCCTCAGACTGGCGTCCTTTTATTGGCAGTTCCTGCTTGGCTTTGCACATGCAGCCACCTCGCTGCATCGACTTATGGTGAAAAGTGCAGAGTTTCACTGTGATGAAGCCGCTGAGCATGTGTTTACCACCATCCACGAGAGCCTCTGCAGCACATCGGTGTTGGCGTTCCCTCTCGGGATGGGTTTGAGGTGAACATAGATGCGAGTGACCAGGGCATTGGTGCAGTGCTTTCCCCAGTTCAAGACAGAGAGAAAAAGGTAATTGCTTTCTACAGCTGCCATCTTAACAAGCCAGAGTGGAATTACTGTGTTACACACAGATAATTACTAGCTGTAGTGGCTGCACTGTGGCACTTCCAAGCTTACCTGAATGGCATCCCGTTTCAGCTTCTCACTGATCACGCTTTAATTATGTGGCTCATGCAGTTTAAAGAGCTGGAGAGCCATGTAGCAAGGTGGATCGCTGTGCTCCAAGAGTTTCAGTTCACAATCCAGCACCGCTCCAGGAAGCTCCATGGTAATGCTGACATACACTCGTGATGACTGTGCAATGCTGAGGAATGCAGATACTGTGTGTGGCTGGGGGCGCACTGTGCTGCAACTGTTGTAGAGCCTGTTCCCTTTGAACTGAATGTATTGGGGCTGGATGAATTATGTAAAAGATTCTACTGGCCAGGTTGTTGCACTGACATGGTGTTTGTGCATTGCTGTTATCGATGTACCGCTAAGAAGTGACCTAAACCACAATCATGTGCCCCACTACAGTCACTCCACTCAGGCGCCCCAATGGAGCGGGTCACCAAATATGTGCTGGAACCTTTTCCTATGACTGAGGCAGGTAACCATTTTATCTTAGTTGCCATGGACTGAGGTGTACGCCATTCCTGACCAGAGAGTTACTACCACCGCTGGCTGCTCTCAATAATGAATTCTGTTACAGTGAACTCCACCCATAAGGGATAAGCTGCAATGTTACATATCCCATCACTATCAGTGGAATTGCAGTGGGAGCTATAAACTAAGTTAAAGTCTTCATGTAGCAGAGATATATGTGTTGCTTGTATGAAAAATGATTGAGATTATCCTATTTTAAATATTTGTTCAGTTATTTAGGGAAAACTAAAATAAGTTGCGCCCCGCTCTTTCCTAGGTATTGCAGGGAAAAATCAGTAGCATCATGAAAAATAAAATTTGCTCAATTTCAAATGTGTTCAATAGCTCAAATATGTATTAAATTGGATTAAATCACATGTGGTTGCTACATGCACAACATTCATCCAGTTTCTCTGTAGAAAGTTAAAGTAATAGTGTGGCATCTGCAGTGATGGCATAGTTACTTTGAAAAAGTAATCTGATTACTGATTACTCCTTTAAAAGGTAACTTAGCTACTTTATAGATTACTTGATTTTAAAAGTAACTAAGTTAGTTTACAAGTTATTTTATTAGTTACATTCAGCAGATGCTGACAAACACCCTCCCCCCAACATAAAAAGCTGTATAACTCCAAATGTTTCTTCAAATTTGACGTAGTGGTTTTGAGGCTAGATAGCACTTTGTCGCCAGCACAGAGTGTACAACGAACCTTGATATTGTCGTCTTTAGCTGACACAAACTCAAAATAGCGCCTGTATTTCCAGCTAAAAAACATGCATCTCTCTCCTCCCTCCATTGTTTAGTTTGTGTCGCTGCGTGGTATTACACATGAGTTGTCCTCATGCTGAAAATGTGACTTATTTGTCGCATAGGCCAGACATCACTCCCCGAGATGCAAGGAGAAAGCAAAAATATATATTTTTTGTGTTGTATGTGCAGGTCGGCATGGTAGGCCCATTGATAGTGTTGTTTCCATTTATCACTGGTCTATTTTAAGAGAAACGACTGTTGAACGTTGCCTCATTATTCACATTGTTAAGTTTCCACACAACTGACCCTCATGCGCTCTCTTTGGGAATTAAAGCTTCGCCACTGCTTTCATTTTTGTCCATTGTTGACTTACTCACAGTTATCAGAGAGGTAGACCTGAGTAAGGGTGATAAATGTGCTGAGAACTGCTACAGCGGCACACACAAACAATAGCTGTGTCCCAGTTCAGGGGCTGTGTTCTTCAAAGCACGAGGTCTACGCTGGTCTACGTAGGCGTGTCCTTCAAAGGCTTGTAGACCGCGATGTCTGAACTGAAATGAGACGGTGTGCACTACGGCACATTTGCATCACAGCACTGCTATTCCTGCCCTCACGATTTTGCCATGAAATGTTAACCAGCAAGCATAGACACTGAATATGGAGAAACTTTTATTTTAGTCTTTGTTTATTTTTTTTACTGCTGCTGATTTTTTTAATGCTTTAAACTATGTACTGTTAGTAACATTAACGTTACGCAGTTAAAAAACGGAGAGGGTTGTGGGAGGAAAAAAGAGGAAGGAGGCTGACCTTGATTTGACTGAAGAAGCAGGTTTGATGGAGGTTAATGATCAAGAAGAAAGCAAGTTAGTATGCTTTGTTTAAGCCAGATAGTGAATTTGCTTATATAGGTGTGTTACTCATTCTAGGCATAAACTAATATTTTTCTCATAATGAAAGTTATTTGATGTATTTACTAGATTTAAGAAAAGTCTACATTCTCAGTATTGAATTGTGTATTTAGGACCTGCTATTGCAAGTAACATTGTGTCTTTGTTTGATCTGTTCCTCTTGTTACAGTTGATAGTAGAAAAGTCATAAGATCTGTACCTAATACACACTTTGAATGACGACCCTTCAAAGAAATTTGCTGCTATGAGGCAATGTCTCCAAATATGTGTATATTTTTAATTTTATGCCAGTTTCATAATGCGGATGTTTTTGGGTCATTTATTTTTATTCGCCTAGGGGCCTTACATCTGGACCCCCCTTAGTCAAAGCTTAGCTGCCCTGTTCATAAATCTCTAGTGACGCCCCTGCATGTTATTAAACATTTCCTGACTTAAATCAATTAGGATACTGTCTCATTTTAATTAAAATCCAATTTTATTTATATAGTGCTTTTACCATTGGATACTGTCACAAAGCAGCTTTACAGGAATCCAGGTAAAAAATAAATTCTACCATCTTCTGGGTGACATTACAGTTTAATTATGATTCATTACCCATCAATCCACAACAGCATGCTATAAAGCAGTTCTAAGTGTGTTCAACACATCAGTCATTTTTATCTCATTAGTATTTTTAGCTTTAAATTTTTAATATCCAAAAGAAGTTATTCACTGAATAATAAATGAAACTTAAAGATTTGTTTAGCAAGTGCAACCTTCAGGCTGTCCAAGGGAGACTGTCCATGGGCATCTTTAGGGTAGAGTTAGAGACGGACAGAGAACACAGATTTTTAGGTATGTTTTTGTCCTGTAGTGATTTAAGAAGTAAATTATTAGATTTAGTATAGCAAAGGTTTACTAGTAGTATTTTATACTTAATGTAAAATTTTACTGGGACACAATGCAGTATGTATAAGTGACAGTACATTTTGTATACAAAAAAATAATATACACTTAATGTCCACTTTATTAGGAACACCTGCACTTTCATGCAGCTATCTAATCAGCCAACTATGTGGCAGCACCAAAGCAAAAACCACTGCTGAGCAAAAAGAACACAAAGACTCATCTTACATTTGCCAAAAAAAATAAACACTTAGATGCTGCACAAGAATTTTGGGTTAATATTCTGTGGATAGATGAGTCAAAGGTGGAAATATTTTGAAGACCTTTTTGGTCTGGTTACATTTTGTAACCAAATCAGTTAATGACCTAAAGCTCAAGTGCAATTTGTTTATATAGCAGGACAATGATCCGACACACATCAGCATGTCCTCCTGTGAATGTCTCAAAAAGAAACAAAATTAAGTTCTGAGTGGCCGAGTCAAAGTCCTGACCTACGTAAATCCCATTCAGATGCTGTGCCGAGACCTTAAACAGGCAGCTCATACTCCAAAACCCTGCAATGTAGTCAAATTAAAACAATGCTGTAAAGAAGAGTGGGACACAACTGGTGATACAGGTTTTGAATAAATCTTTATCTTTAATAAATGGAACGATCGTTTAAAAGTTGCATTGTGTGTCTTCTTTATCTTATATTAAAATTACTTGGATGATCTGAAACATTCAAGTGTTACAAATTAGCAACAACAGAAGAAACAGGGAAGGGGGCAAATACTTTCACAGCACCATAATCACTCGACTGCTATGGTGAGCAGAAAAATGTCTCAGCATGCACAAAACGAACAAGCTTGTGGTAGATGGGCTCCACATTGGTCTCCACTCCCAACAGCAAAGAATCCAGACAGTTGCAGATTAGGAAAACATCCTGCTGGTCTTTTTCCAGTCTTCAACTGTCCAGTTTGGGTGAGTCTGTGAACATGGTGTCTTCAGATTCTTGTTCTTACCTGACAGGAGTGCAACCTGATGGGGTCCTCTGCTGTTGTATCCACCTCGAGGTTTCATGTTGTGTTCCAATATGCTTTTCTGCTCACCGTGGTTGTAAGAAGTAATTACTGGAATTACTCTAGAATTCCTGTCAGTTCAGACCAGTCTGATCATTTGCCTCTGATCTCCCTCAACAATAAGGTGTTTCAGTCTGCAGACCCTCCACACTTTTGCTTTGTTTGTTGCACATTTCATTGTAAATGCTAGAGACTATTGTGTATGAAATTCCAGTTTCTTAGATACTCAAACCAGCCCATCTGGTACCAATAGCCACACCACAATTAGTCGAAAAAGTCATAGGCTATAGATTTTTACTTAATTCGGATTTTTGATGTGAAAATTAACTCAAGCTCTTGATCTGCATTACCATGAGTTTATGCATCACACTGCATAAAAAAAAAATCACACTTATTAGCTTAATGTAGGTGTACAGGTGTTCCTTTTAAAGTGGACAGTAAGTCTACATGAGCTTCAAATGAGAGATGAATCAATAACAACACTAAGGTCTGTCACACATGATGTAACCGAAAGGCCAAAGGTTACTAGGTTGCTACAAATTTTCTCAATTTTTTTTTTTTAAGTGGGACTACATCTAGTATGCAGCAGAACAGTCAGTCTGAGCAAGCTCCTAACCTCGTAATGTAGGGTGAACCCTTCAAAGTTGACAATTATAGAGTTTCATTAAAACTGTGTATAATACTAGACAAGATTTTATACTTGAAAGAGCATGGTGTGATGCATACATTATGAGCAAAAACAAAAAAAAAAACTAGCATAATCAAATTTGACTAGTGTACTGTGTTTGTTCAATTCAAGTGTCAGTACTAATCAAGTGTGTTTCTGCAATAATTATCCGAGTATAATGTCTATAACTTTGTATGCTATTCTGTAGTAAGTAGGGGTAATATAGCCAGTGAAATAGAGCATAGCTTCAGGTACAGTACCTCTCCCCCATCCCTGCTAAGAGGAGTTGAAGAGCCTAGTGGAGAATCGGGCTGTGGGCAGATTTTAGCAGTTGTGAAAAAATGCAGCCAATTCTTAAGTCTATACTTGGACTGCATGCCGTCTCACTTTTCTCAGCCTTTCAGTGTACTTGCATATCATTTATCTGTATGAGACAAGGCCTTGAACTTTTTGTCCATGCAGAATTAGTAGATAAGGCTCAAAAAGAGCAATTCCAATACTGGGACAAAGTAGTACTACAAAATACATTATTTACAGCAGTGGTTCTCAAAACAGGGTTCACGAAGCATGGACATAAAATTGGATTTGAGAACCTCAGAACTAAACATAAAATGTATTAAATATATAATCCCTAAATTTTATATATTAAGCAAAGCGAAGGGTACAGGCATAGTCACAAGGAGTTTCTAGTAGCCAATACGACATTTTTATTAAATTTTCTCAGAGGCATTTGAAAGGTGGAAGCGTGAGGGCACAAGCACTGTCGGAGGGGTTGTGGCTCATGCTGAAATTGGACCGGTTTCTGTAAACTCCACATCACATTCCCACTGAAACATGACTCACCACATAACACAGCCAAGAAATGGTAGATTAGAATAAACTGTAGCATCATTTTACAGACGTACTGAGGGAAAACTTAACGCATTTGTAGTTCATAAATCAGAAGGTGAGTCCATTTTAAGGAAAACTGAAAAACTCAAAGGCTTGTGGGTTATTGATCAAATCCCAAATGAACAAAGTCTATACAATATCTACGCATGAAATAAAGCCCAATACATTGAAGCCACACCACCAAAAACAAAAAGAAAAAGCAACACATCGAGGATTTAAATCAGTAATTCGATTACAATGCTGGCAAAAAGAAAATACATTAAAAATCACTCTATTCAAATAGAACCATACATGATTTTTTAACATTTTTTCTCTAGTAGGGAAAAACAACTGAGAATTGACCCTAAATTCTAACATAGTAATATGCCTCTAATTCAAATGTGTCCAAGAGGTAGATCAACAATAGTGTAAGAAAAAACACAAAATCTCACCTGTGGCCCTCCTGTGAACGCAAGGCATGACACACTGAGCCAAAGAGAACACGAGTGTTCACAAGGGACTCAATGCATCAGCACAGATTTTAATAATGTAGCCAGAGGCACAAACTTCACCACCACCCACCGTTGACTCAGCTGAGGTAGACAATATTACTAGGGTGGAAGCATGAATACGCTCGTTTACCACAATCATATTTACATTCGCATTGAAAAAAAGAAATTTTTTTCTCCCTATTTCTTCTAAAAGGTTAATTTTTTTCTTGCATTTCTAATTTTGAATGGTTTAAAAAAAAAAAAAAAACCAAACAAAAAACTGCACACACTTCACATCCATTTCTACATGGATTTCTACTGCTGGCTAAAGACACATCCATGAGTATTGTAACATCAAAAGCATTTGAAACAGTGTGACTCCCCCAACCCTCACCGTGCAGTGACGGACACTCGACACAGATGTTTGCAGTGTGGAAAAGCCTGGTGTCATGGAAGCCAGCCCACAAATGTCAAAAATAAAGGTTGGGAAAAGAAAAACGAACATGGACCACAAAGGGCTGGGCTGTGACAATCTGATAAAGGCGCATCAGTGTGTGTTACAGCAGGACTTAACACAATCCCTGAACGCTGAAGCTAATCCCTGAATGCTAACTTAACGTTTGTGGGAACATGTACCTGCCAAAATGTTATTAATAAACGGCATTGCTGCAGTATGTATGGTCAGCGTTTCTCTGCATCTATATCTTGTTTTTTTGAAGTTTCCAGAAGAAGGTGGCTCCTCGGCAACGCTGAGGCGCTTTACAATAGTACTATCTGCAAACAGCAAGCCCTTAAACCTCACACCTTCCTGCACGAGCAGACGTTCTTATGTACAGTTATTAGCCATCTGCATCATAACAAAAGTGGGGCTCAGGGGACTTGTGTTAACAGCAGACTTACTTTTTTTTTTTAAAAAAATAAAAAGTGTTCAAGAACTATTAAGTTTTATAAAGTATACAAAATACCACAAAGCAAAATACAAAAGAAAGGAAATTTTTTTTTCATATATATATAATTTTCTTCTTTTTTCTGAGGTACTCTAGCCTGAGGTAGATCAGTAAAAATGCATATTAACTTGGTTTCCTGGCTAACACCAATCAACACTTCCTGTAATCATTAGTGGCAGTGTTACTCTGCCAGCTTTCATATTTCATCTTCTATCTATATATAATTCTTTTCTTTATAAAAATGCATCTGAAATTATAAAATGCCGTTAGAAATACTAGGACAAAATATTTCTGACCACACCACTTCCAGCCCCATCCCATACCCAGAGCTTTTAGAACCCCACCCCTAGCCAGGCTAGGAGAGCAATGCCTTGACTTGCATGAAAACCTGAAAACCAACAAACAAAAAAGTAATAAAGGGGTAAATAAGAGAAAAGAAATAGATAGCACTGTGCAATTACCACACTACGGCAGTGAAGGGGAGACTAGGTTACATAGCTGTGTTTCCTCACGTTTAGAACAAAATAGATTCTTGTAGAAATGCTGGGAGGAGGGTGGGGTGTAAGAGTAGGTGGGGTGAACTCCAGATATGGGCATGTCCCATTTCCTGCTCTCTTCTCCATCACCATGTGCCGAGTGAATTACTTCCTACGTGGTATTGGAGCTCCAGTAGGTGAGGCTTTGGGCTGCTGCCGCCTCACCTGCGAGAGAATCTCCTGAATCTTTCGCTGAGCTAGCTATTAAAGGAGATGAACACACACACACACACACACACACGTAACTAACAAATATGTACAACTGATAAATCTAAGAAATGGCAGCTTTTTTATTATAGTTTCTGAAACTTTCAAAATGTATTTTTTAATATGGTAATTACTTAAAGGAGACATATTTTCCACAACTTAATACAGTTCCCTGGGGCCTTAATAAAATGTCAAATATCACAGCTCTTTTAAACTGCTCAGTTTTAGTGCCTGAGCCACTGCTCACCCCACCCCGTCTGCCCCATAGGCTTATTATACAGATGCCACAGTGGAGAATGGGACATGCACTATAGCGCCGAAAGTATTCACTCACCCACCCAGGCTGTTGGATGAGTCTGGGTTTGGTGAACACCAGGCGAACGTTACCTGCCTGACTGCATTGTGCCAGCTGTCAAGTTTGGTGGAGGAGGGATAATGATATGGGGTTGTTTTTCAGGGGTTGGGCTCGGCCCCTTAGTTCCAGTGAAGGGAAATCTTAATGCTTCAGCAGACCAAGACATTTTGGACAATTGCAAGCCTCCAACTTTGTGTGAACAGTTTGGAGAAGGCCCTTTTCTGTTCCTGCATGATTGTGTCCCAGTGCACACATCAAGGTCCATAAAGACACAGCTGGGTGAGTTCGGCTTGGAAGAACTTGACTGGCCCACACAGAACCATGATCTCAACCCCATCAAATATCTTTGGGATCAACTAGAATGGAGATTGCAAGCCACTTGTCCTACATCGATTCCTTGTAGAAAGTCTTCTCAGAAGAGTAGAAGGTGGTTTAGTTGCAAAGGGGGACCAACTCCATATTAATGCCTATGGATTTAGAATGGAACGTCATAAAAACTCCTGTTGGTGTAGGGGTCCAAATACTTTTGCCCATATAGTGCATGTCATTGTATATAGGTATATATTGTATGTTCAACATATCTACCATTAGTCTGCACCCAGTGTACATTTTCTCAATTGATTTTATGAAAGCGCATACCTAATAATCTGTATTCTTTTCTCCGACACCCACTCTGTCAAGATATACATGTTACACCATAAGATATCAATGATTGTGAATCACTCTCTACTTTAAATCTCTACTTCTGTTTGGAGTTCTCACTCGCTGCTGCTGAGGATGGCCAGATCACCATGATAGACAACTTAAAGATACACTTAGAAACCAGGTAGTCTGGTTCCTCTCACTTTCTTCCTTTTAACATCTGAAGGAGTTTTCCTTGCCACCATCACCACTGGCTTGATCACTGACAAAATTAACACAAGTTATGTCTGCAATTTACATCTTTGTAAACCTGATTTGGGACAATGTCCATTGTTAAAAGCACTTTAGAAATAAAACTGAATTCAACTGAATTGAAAAGTTATCTCCAGTTATTTTGAATCGATAGTTGAGATAGATTAATTGGTGCTAGATGGTCAAGGAGTGTATTTAGGCTTACATGAACTGAATTATGTATGTGGTGGAAAAATTATAGTAATTGAAAAAAATCTCATTTTTTTTATTCCCATGACATCCCACATTGTACTGAACCAGTCTGCAAATGTAGTAAGGCACAACATTTCTAGCATGCACCATCAGGCTTTTATGACAGTACCTGGGAGTTTGCCTTCAGAAATAAACTATCCATTCAGCTGCTCTGTCCTCCGAGGCTGGGAGCCAACGTAGTGATGTCTGTTGGTCTGTACAATTGGCAACAGTGCAGTTCCTATGCATTTTCTGTAGCTTTGACTTAATGCTTTTTATTTTTAAAAAAACCACCCATTCACCATGTGATGTTCAAGCCATGGTCGGAGATACTCAGAGGTCGAGAAATTCAGATTTGCGGGATTATCATCAAGGAGTAAGTCAAGTGTACAGGTCACAGTACAGATTGAGAATAGTGTGTTTAATCGCAAAGAACTAACTGGGTTGTCATATGTTTATGGGTTGATAGGCACTCCAGAGACCCAAGTGTATGTGCACAAACCCTGAAAGTAAATTTTCCATAATATGTCTCCTTTAATACCAGAAAGCATAAGTGAGCCCATGTAATGGGGCTAACTTACCTGGCTTGCATAGAAGTGGCCAGTAATCTTCACAACCACTTGGTCATTTTCATCTGGTGTCTGATCTCGGGGGACAACCACCTCTGCACTAGTTAGGTTCTGTAGCTCATTCACCTGTACAAGAGTGCGACAAATTTGAACACGGAAAACAAAAGAGAGTTTATTTCAGAAAGATTTACAACAGCTTAAAACACTGGTTTGGCTACTGCTCCTTATCCACAGATGTCAATCCAATTGAGCATCAGTGGGATGTGGTAGACACAGAAGTCAGATCAGTGGTGGCCCCAGCTCACAACTTGCAGGACTTTAACTAACTGCTGCTAATGTCTTGGTGCCAGACACCACAGCACACCTCCAAAGGTTGTTTGGAGTTCATGTCTCAACGGGTCAGAGCTGTTTTCGCAGCACAAGGGGGACCAACAATATTTGGCAGGAGGTTTTAATGTTGTGGCTGATCGGTGTGTGTGGGGGCAGGGTTTGCATATATACATATACACACCTATCAGGCATTACCTTATGACCACCTCCTTTTCTCTACACTCATTGTCCATGTTCTCAGTTCCACTTCCCATATAGCTGCACTTTGTA
>JAOVVH010000015.1:10056514-10069173 GCA_028566435.1 Scorpiodoras heckelii
GTGTTTGTGAGAGAGAGAGTGTGAGAGAGAGTGTGAGTGAGTGAGTGAGTGTGTGATTGAGTGAGAGAGAGAGAGAGAGAGAGAGTGAGTGAGTGAGAAAGTGAGTGAGTGAGAGTGTGTGTGTGAGAGAGAGTGTGAAAGAAAGAGAGAGAGAGTGAGTGAGTGAGTGAGAGAGAGAGAGAGTGTGAGTGAGTGAGTGAGTGAGAGAGAGTGAGAGAGAGTGTGAGTGAGTGAGTGAGAGTGAGAGAGAGAGAGAGGGGTAAAGTTCTGATCAGGAGGTTGGGATTGTAAATCCCCTGAATGTCCCAGTAACTTTGTAACGTCCACAACACTGTCTCACTCTTCTGTCTCACTCTCTCAGTCCTTTCTCACTCTGTACATTCTCCCTCTGTCCTCTCACTGTCCTGCCTCACTCTTCTGTCTCCCTCTGTCCTGTCTCACTCTTCTCTCACTGTGTCCTATCTCACTCTTCTGTCTCTCTGTGTCCTGTCTCACTCTTCTGTCTCACCCTGTCCTGTTTTACTGTGTCCTGTCTCACCCTGTTCTGTCTCACTGTGTCCTGTCTCACACTTCTGTCTCACTGTGTCAGGTAAAGGTGTGTGTGTGTTAATGTTGGTGTGTAGTGGTGACACACGGGACTGTGTGAAGCTGCTGTGATGACAAACTCTTCATTTCCTGTTTGTTGTGTGTGTGTGTGTGTGTGTGTGTGTGTGTGTGTGTGTGGGCAGGTGAGTCAGTGGTACGAGTTGGTGGTGTTCACAGCCAGTATGGAGATTTACGGCTCTGCTGTAGCCGACAAACTGGACAACAACAGAGGAATCCTGAAGCGCAGATACTACAGACAGGTACACACACTAACACCACACAAGGGCGGGGCTTATTCCACTGAGCTTCACTGATTGGTCACATGTGTTAATGTAATATTTTATATCATTTTATTTCATGTTTATAATCAGGTTGTACAGGTGTTCCTGATCTTATTAACAGGTACTTAGTACAAAAACCTGCTAAGTAATGCTAGTAACTAGCCGCTACAGCTGACCCGTAACCAACATGTACAGAACATGTGTTGGGTGTGTTTGGCCACGCCCCTTACTTTACTTCCTTTTTTTCATTGTCTGTATTAGGGCTTATGTGTGTGTGTGTGTGTTAATGTGAGTGTGTGTTAATGTGTGTGTGTGTGTGTCCACAGCACTGTACACTGGACTTGGGCAGTTATATTAAGGATCTGTCAGTAGTACACAACGATCTGTCCAGTATAGTGATCCTGGATAACTCACCTGGGGCATATCGAAGTCATCCAGGTACACACACACACACACACACACACACACACTCTCTCACACACACTCTCACACACACACACACACACACACACACTCTCTCACACACACTCTCACACACACACACACTCACACACAGTTCCTCTCTCCCTCTCGCCCTCTAGCGCAAGAAACAGCTTTGTGGATGTTACTGAGTTTTCCGTTTGATGGTTTGTTGTCTCCCGGTGTGATTTTTGTTGTCGATTGGAGAAAGAAGGAAAAGAAGGAGCTCTACAGTTGTTCATCAGATGCTGCGTCTGTGATTAGACAGAGGAGCGTACGGGGCGTGTGAGCGCGAGAGCGACTTTTTTTGTTTTTTTGCCAACTTTGCTTTTTTTTCTTTACTTTGATCAAACTCCGTGTGAGCGTCTGCGGACCGTTTGTTGTCTTCGCACGTGCGGGACAGCGGGGCTTTTGGCCGGGGGAAATCTGTTATTGTTACATCACTGAGGACATGGCGGCTTCCAACAACAAACTTTACGAATGTTTAACACGCCGGCATGGCGTCAGAATCGTGTGTCAGGTGAGCGTGGAGGAGAGCTGCCTGGCAAGTGGAAATGTGATTGGTCACAGTAATATTGTTTCAGCTTCTCGGATGAATAATGCAATTGTCATGTTTCTGAACACTGTTGAAAAAGCCAACGAGCTGATTATAAACGGGATCGTGCTGCAGGATCAGCTCATACTGGTTCAACCTCTCAGTACTCCGGCCAGGAAAATTATCCTGTCCAACGTCCCTCCATTCATAAAAGATGAACAAATAGCAAAAGAACTTTCACGATATGGTAAACTAGTTTCCACAATTAAAAAGATCCCTCTCGGGTGCAAGTCACCACTGGTTAAACACCTGGTGTCTTTCCGGAGACTGGTGTACATGGTGTTGAAGGATGGAGCTGACGACCTGAACCTGGTTTTTAAATTCAGAGTGGATGGGTTCGATTATGCGGTTTTTGCATCATCTGACGCTGAAATGAAGTGCTTTGGTTGCAGACAGCCTGGTCATCTCGTCCGGTCCTGCCCTGAGAGGAGAAACACGTAAAACACAAGTGTTGTAGAAGGTGGACGTGTTGAGGATACGGGACCAGGCGTGGCCGGGACTGCTGCAGCCGACCCTTCTGAGGCTGTGGGGAGCCCTGCTAACACACCGGCGGAAAAAGGACCAACTCCCATCCCTGAAGAGGCGCCGACAGAGGACGAGCTGACTGAAGCTAGGCCTACTGCAGGGGAACCAGCTGACATGACCCCAGACCAGGAGGAGCATGCTGCTGCGGTGGAGGAGCCGGCTGTGATCCCACCAGCTGTGGATGCACCTGTCACGGAGGAGCAGGTCGATGCAGTGAGGGAAACCGCCAAACTGGATGAACATGGTACTGAGGTACTAAGTGATCACACTCAGTTAGGTACTGTAGGACCTCCAGTACTACAGAAGGGAGCAGAAATGGATGTGGATCCGATCTTTAAAGTTCCTCTAAAAAGGAAAAGTGAGTGTGTTCAGGCAAACGGCAACAAGCTGGTGCGGACGAGTGAATGTGTCTCAGACAGTAAGGCTCCTGACAGTGAAGATGCACAGTCTGATCCAGGATGATCTGTGGGATCTCAGGAAGATAGTTTACCGCCGGTGTACTCAGCTCTCGATATAAAAAATTTTCTAAAGCGTACCAAAAACGAAAAAGGTGTAAACGTGACTGATCATTTCCCAGACATTCCACAATTTGGACATGATGTTAAATACTTGAGGGGAAAAAAAGTCTTTCACTGAGAAAGAGACACACAGACTGAGGAAATTTCTGAGCAAACTAAGAAATGAAAAACATTAATGATGGCTACACTGTGGTGGGAGTTTGGAGTCTGTCGGTGTCCTTGCTTTTGTCAGTCGTGAGGTGATGTAAATAATCTTCTCGTGGCTGGTGGAGGCGGGGATATTGATAGACTTTAACTTTTACAAAAGCATAAAGGACTTGGACCGTTTTAAACTGGTGTGGTGTCATGGGGACGTACTGTGTTCGGTGGAGGATGGTGAACTTTTCTTTTTAACTGATTTGGGTTGATTTTTATACTGGTTTTACCCCACATGGTTTTAATAATTGCATTATTGCACTTATTTAATCCCTCCTTAGACTTTTACAGACCTTATTTATGCATGTATGTACCTATTTATTCATTTCTGTATTTATTTATTTGTTTGTTTGTTTGTCTATTTACTTGTTTATTCGCATATTCGTAACACATAGTGAAATGAAATGTTGAATGGATGACAAGGTCACAATAAAAGATTGTTAAAAGTCAAAGTCTCCTCTTCTCTCCACTTCTCTCTTTTTCTCTCTCTCTCTCTCTCTCTCTCTCTCTCAAAAGCACTCGATGAAGCACGTTGAGCTGCATTTATGTATGAAAGGTGCTACAGAAATAAAGAAGATAATGACGATGATTATTATTATTATAAATGTCTCTGATTCAATTCAATTCAGTTTTATTTGTGTAGACTTTTAACAGTGGGTATTTATCCTCATGTGAGTGACGGCGGACAGCGTGAGTGTCGGGATCATCTGTAGGGGTTCAGGAGAGACAGCTGGCAGAGGCGACTCTACACTACACTATGAAAGCCCACGTCCTCACTGTGCACCTGTCCTCTGAGGGAACACGATACAGACGACTCCATTCACTCTCATACTCGATTCTCTATGAAACAGATACAGACATGATCCAAGCACAAACAACGCAGGGTTCAAAACACTGAACCATCACAGGTACCACCTTTACATAACAACCAGATCACAAATCCCCTAATAATCAGATATAAAGCCTAAGAGCACAAATAAATAGCAACAGCTATAATATTAATAGTTTTTACTATGAATATTTTTTTTACCACTTTACTATAATCGTTCCTCCATGGTAGTTTTGTTCTGTTTTCTTACTGCATCATTTAAACCTCTTCTTGTACCGGTTCAATAATATACATAACACTTTGGTATACAGCAATACTTGCTCTTGCTATTGATTATTATACTTTGTGTGTCTGTCTGTCTATCTGTCTGTCTGTCTGTCTGTCTACCCAAGCAACAAAGACAAAATGGATCAAATGCTTTAATATTAATTGATTAATGTTCAGCTGATTTAAACAGCTGAAATCCGATCACATGAAGCTCAGCTGACACTTTTTAAAGATTTCTGAGTCTAATTTAATATATTACTGGCAAACTGTCTCCAAAAACAGCTGAATAAACCATCATAATTATACAACACTGACTCTAAACATACAGACAAACTGCCTTAAAGGGCCTTTGTTACAAAAAAAAAAACCCTTATTAAACTAAAAATAAAAACCCCAGCCTTTGATTCAGGAGACTTCCTTGTTTTGAACATGTTTCATTTCTGTCCAGGACACGTTACACACCTTTACACACCACTGCAGGCTCAACAACACCCGTCAGGACCTGGAGTGATCTTTCCTGCAACAGAGCCACGCCTTTAGTAAAGAGCAGACCCGGAGAACACTGACGGATATGTGGTGATGAACGTGTGCTTATTGCTTATTCGCAGTGTTGCGGTGTGGATGTCATGTGCTCCAGCTGTTGCCTAGGGAAACAGCATTTTAAACAGCCTTTGTGCACAGATCAAGTCATACTTATAAAACCGTCCTGTCTGCTTATGCAGAATCACATAAAGGCTCCTCCAATCCAAATCTGAAATCACTTCCTGCTCCCTACACAGGATATAAACATGCCATGGTAGTACTAATATAGTGCACTATATAGCACAGAAATTCTCTACTCACATAGAGAGACGGGGACTCGAGAACAATATTTTATTTTATTTTATTGTTTTTTGGGTTTATTTATTTATTTTATTTCTGTTTTATTTTTATTTTATTGTTTTTGGGAGCTAGATATTTTTATTTTATTTTATTGAGGGTTATTTATTTTATCTTACTTTATTTTATTTTATTGTTTTTTGGGGTAATCAACATATTTATTATTTATTTATAAAAATTGTATTTATTGGTTTTTTATAGATTTTTGGGTTATTTTATTTTATTGTTTTGGTTATTTGTTTTATTTATTTATTTATTTTTACTTTATTTTATTGTTTTCTGGGGTTATTTATTTTTATTTTATTTTATTTTATTTTAATTGGGTTCATTTCTTTATTTGATTTGATGTTGGGGGGTATTTCTTTATTTTATTTGATTTTATTGTTTTTTGGGGCTATTTCTTTATTTTATTAGATTTTATCTGTTTATTGGTGCATTAACATGGAGGAAATATCTGATGAGCCTTTAGCAACTTTACAGGTGACACAACCATATGAAACTCGACACTTTCACCTCACAACTAATATCTTATTCAGAACCGGTTTATTGTTTAGTTAGGAAATTCATAATCCAGTCATAATTGTCTCAGTAATCACATTGTGTTTATTCAGAGACACTTTGCCACATTTAGAAAGTGAGAGATTGTATTTTTTTACATAAACGTATCATTTTTAACACTCAAATATGGATTAATCTGTGAATACATAATCATTATTACCAGTCTAACAGATGGATACTCCAAACAGGACAGTGTGTGTAGTGTGTGGTCCACGGCCATAAGCTCATGAGGAACACCATCACCAAACACATTCAAACTGGCACTTTCAGCTTTTACTGACATGTTACATACGACACATCAGTGCATCTGTGATAAAGTCTAATGTAGCACGCAGTCTTTCATTATGACTGTAAATTACTTCAAAATGCAGTATATTAACTTAGTGCTAAAGTAAAAAAAAAAATGACATTAAGAGAAAAAATCTCATACTGCAGTGCTTACTGTTGCCTTTCTAAGAATCGTTTATTTAAGGATAGTTAAAGCAGGGAGTTAGAAGGAGTCGATGATTAAGGCATTTTAATGACACTTGTAACTGTTTTATGTGATGTCTCTTTCCCTTCTTTCCTTCCTTCTCCATTTGTCCCTCTCCTCCTCACTCTCCCACTTCTTCTTCTTTCTATAAGGGCTCTTTGGCACGTGCCAAGCTGTCATTGTAAATAAGAACCTGTCCTTAATGTCCTGAATGGTTAAGTAAAGATCAAAATAAAAATGAACTACAAATAAAACAGTGTTTTACAGCAACCAAATGAACCCTGACGGTTAAGTGTGTGGAATAGAGTTTGGTTTCAGACTCATGAATACTGTAGCACAGGTATATCGGAGAGGTCTGACACTGAAAGGGAACCTGTTCGCTTCTGGACCAGCTCAATTATTAATGCATCACAGACTCGCACAACACTCTGATCAGCTGTCTTCATTAAAGCAGCAGTTACCAAGAGACCGATGGAGGGATGATGGGTGTACAGGAGGCCGTGGGCAAACAATGAATTATCGCTATTCATGTAAACACACACACACACACACACCCACACACACACACGCACACACACAACACTGGAGCACCAGACTGCATATATATATATATATATCTATCAATCTCTCTACATACAGTAACAACAGCACAATTCCAGGAAATGCAAATCGTTTCTGTGAATGTAAACACTCTCACCTTCCGTCCTCTGTACCGCTCATGAATGAGGTTTGCTTTTCGTCTCAGAGACGTCTCGCTCTCAGCAGACCTGATCACAGTGGGCAGGAACAAAATGGAGAAAAAAAAGCATGGAAGCAAGTATGACTAGAAGAGCAATAGGGAAAATGTTCTCAAATTTTGTTTGAGAGGAACCCTCGGCTGGTATCAGAGCTGAGTGATATGATGATGTAATATCGGCTTTCCTGAGATACCGTAGATCATTTCAGTTTAGAAACTTTAAACCTTTTAGAGTTTAAAGTCATTTTTCATAGGCATACATAAGCGAATCATTGAACTTTGCTGCCTCTTTGCTAGCCACCCTGTATATCGTGATACATAACGTATCGTGTATCGTAGGAAAGCTGTCTTCAGGTCCAGTGATATGATGTTTGTGTCATATCACCCACCCCTACCTGTTATACCTAATCTACTGGTTGTAATGTGAATTACACTTACCCTTCTCTCAGGACCTCGTAGATGGCCTGCTTTTCTTGAACTTCACCTCCATTAAAGGGATCTGTACTTTGACTTTGGCTCAGAACATCAGGGGTTACCTGAAGTGAAGGCAAGAACAGAGGAGCATGACTGCCACCCAAAATAGAGTATATTTCTTGGAAACTTCCAACTACAGATCACGTGGCAGAAAATGATGCTAGTCAGAACACTACATCGACTCTATTAAAGCTACTAACTGGCTATGAAGTTCATTTCTTTTGTAGTTAGCCATCAAAAGCTACCGACTTTACTCTGATGTATACACTGAAGTACCAGAAAAATACTTGGTAGGTCCAACATGGGATCTTTAAGGGAACGTTGCACAGTCCTCACGGTGATGTTTGTTGTGGCCCCAGCATTGAAATCTGATGTTACTTGAGGCAGTGTTACACGTCTATCACGTGACACTATTCTTGCCAGCCAACCCTGGTCACGTTCAGAGTCCACGGTTACACCCTTGAAATGCTCATACGTGAAAATCCAAAGTTTGCTTCTACCTCTGAACATCTACGACCCATCTCACAAGCTTCAACTATAAAACCGTGTTGAAAATCACAGAATCGTGATAACCTGTCATTCTCAAAGCAGAAAAAGCTCTAGAAGCTTCATTTGATGTCTATTACTATCTGCTGTGCTGGAATATTAAGTAACATTCATCAGAAGACTTTAGATAACATTCAGTTGGTTTGTTTATCAGTGGTGGACTAACAGCTCCACCCGAATGCCTACTGAAGGAGAGAAAGATCATGTGATAGCTTGACAGAAGGTTCTGGACTTCCTTCTACAATCTTCATAAATGCTTACCTGTTTCAGTGATATAGCAGGTGGCACTTCCTTGGCAACAAACATCCTTGGAGTTTGGTTAATGCTAGGTGCCTTTACAGCAGGAACAGCGGGCACCTTTGCGATGGAAGGAGAGCTCTGTCCAAGGCTGTGGTAGGTTGTCTGTTTGGGTGAGGGAAGGCTGGTGCTTGGGGGTGTCTTTACTGCAGGAGCGTAGGGGTTTAAGGTCGGTGAAGGAGGAGGCTCTTCTTCCTGTTCCTTGCGGGCATCCAAGCTGTGAGAACGCTTTCGCTCGTCAAACTGCAGAGACGCTCGAGCTCGAGGGCGACCTCTGATCCGGCTTGGCATGGTAGAGGTGGCACTGCTGTTAAATTTACTGATAAGTTTATTAATGGGTGCTAAAGATTTGGTGTCGATGGCTTCAATTGGCTCTTCCTCAACATTACCGGGTGCTGAAGCCTCACGGAATGGCTCTTTAGAGGTATACTGAGTCCCTCTTTTCCCTGTCCCATTCACACTTCCACCAAGTCCAGTCTGACTCACTGGCCTAAGACCAGCTTCATTCAGTTCTCCAAGGTCTTTCTTTTCAGAGTCTTTGGAAGAAGGAGTAGATACAGGACGTTCTTTAGTCTCTCTTTCTCCATCTCCTTGACTTCCTGCTTGCCCGTCACCAGGTGGCCTCTTCAGAGGGCTCCCAAATTCAACGTTCTCTTCCTCTGGTGAAAGTGGTGGCCCAGAGCTGTGAGGTTCCTTAGGAGTCTGAGCATTATCACGTGGTCTTGAAGGCAGGCTGTTAAATGGGGACGAAAGTCCACGACTTTGGGGTTGTGGCTGAGGCTGAGTCTTCAGCTGTACTCCATACGAGTCACCCTTCTCTCCATCCTTCAGCACCACATAGGGCTGTCCAGAAATGCCCTGAACCCTCACTGCAACCCCATACTTAGAGGATGGAGGAGTTCCACCAGCTGCAGCAGCAGCTCCGGCTCCTCCAACAACCCGACTTCTCTCTGGAAAGCCTCCACCCATTTCATCCAGGTCTTTGATGAAGCGGATCTGGACGCCATAGTCCACTGGAGGTTTTCTATCTGCTGAGAGGGAATTCATTGTGGCTCACTGTGGAAGCAAAGTTTAAAAATAATATCAGGCAGACTTTAGTAACAAGGTGATCTTTGAAACTAATTGCACAATTCTCCACATTTGTTATACAGTTACATGCATTTCACCATCGCAATTTAACAGGCATGGAGCAACCTACAATTAGAAACCCTACACTTTAGGAGCAGGTGTAAAATGTATTGATGTGGTACTAGCCTCTTGTTTTCTGTTCTTTTCAGTCAAGGACCATGTATCATAAGGATCTGGACATGCACTATAGAGTCAAAAGTATGTGGACACCGGAGCATCACACCCACATGTAGTTCTCCAAACTGGTGCCACAAAGTTAAAAGCACATCACTGTTTAGAAAGTCTTTGCATTAGAGTTTCCCTTCACTGCAATTAAG
Source organism: Scorpiodoras heckelii (assembly GCA_028566435.1). Taxonomy (NCBI): domain Eukaryota; kingdom Metazoa; phylum Chordata; class Actinopteri; order Siluriformes; family Doradidae; genus Scorpiodoras; species Scorpiodoras heckelii. The sequence goes on from JAOVVH010000015.1 coordinate 10,066,176, forward strand.
AAGCCCAAACTTTCTCCATCATGACAATGTCCCTGAACACAAAGCAAACTCCATGAAGATACGGTGTGTTAAGTTTGGTGTAGAAGAACTCAAGTGACCAGCACAGAGCCTTGACTTCAACCCATCTGAACACCGACTGCACCCCCATGCCTCCAAACATAACATGCAAAATTAAGAGAAATATTCATTTTAACAGGGCGGCACGGTGGCTCGGTGGGTAGCGCCGTCACCTCACAGCAAGAAGGTCCCGGGTTCAATCCCCAGGTGGAGTGGTCTGGGTCTTCTCTGTGTGGAGTCTGTATGGGTTTCCTCCGGGTACTCCGGTTTCCTCCAACAGTCCAAAGACATGCATATTAGATTAACTGGTGTTTCTAAAGTGCCCCTAGTGTGTGAGTGTGTGTATGTGTGTGTGCCCTGTCTAGGGTTGATCCTGCCTTGCGCCCTACGCCGCCAGCTAGGCACCGACTCTCCCGTGACCCTGGAAACAGGAATAAGCAGTTAAGATAATGAATGAATTCATTCATTCTAACAATTCAATATGTGAGTCATGCCCATTAACACACTTAGCAAATAATTTACAAAATTTACCTTTAACTTCATCACAAGGTTTATATTTTGTTCATGTCATACAGCTGTAGTTCACAGACACAAGTTCCAGCACAACAACTGCAGCCGAGTTACGATTTTCAACTTCCATGATGTGAATAAATACAGCTGAAGCAAATCTGTCTATAAAGAGTCTAGACGTAGTGGTGAGTATTTGCAGCACTATTACAGCAGGGCTGGGACAGCTTTCTGACGTCAATGCACCAATGTGGATTTACATAGAAACACAACTCTGCCTTTCTTCTTGTGCGAATCCTCTCTGAAGCGGAAAGAACCTTGCCTGGTGTAATGCTGAGTCAGGAGTCCCAGCATTTAACCAAATCCCAGGAAAAGTCAGTACCAAGCCGTGAGTGATGTCCAGACTGCCGATTTTAGAAACAGGTATCTTCTCTTGCTTGTTGAATTGTTGAACACTGCACAGCAACATGCTTGTAGTGAGATGCTTTTAGGGATGAACCAACATGCCGTTTCTTCTCCTGATCATATTTTAACCTTATTTTAATTTTATTTTGTTAATTAAACATATGAGACTGTGACACTCGTGCCACCGCCTTTGATAGTAATTTGCTATTATTATTGCCATTGCCAGTTTGGTACTGGTATGTATAAACACTTTGTGGAAATACATAATCATATAATTGTGGAAATACAAAATATATAATTGTGGAACTACATAATTACTAAAAGCTAAAGTGAAGCAAAGCCTTCACTCCTACCTGACTGTATTTACAGCTTATGTCTACATAAAAAGGGTTTGTTTGACAGCACTCTTTGGATTGACCAATGAGAAAGTCCAAGGAGCTCAGTGCAGATCTGAGAAAGATGACTGTAGATTTACACAATTCATTAATGTCTCTTGGAGCCATTTCTGAACAAATGCAGATTCCAAGATCATCAGTTCAAGCAATTGTGTGTAAGTACAAGTTGCTGCGAGATGTAGCCACTTGGTCAAGGTCTGGAAGAAGACCCAAACTGGCACCTTCAGCTGAGAGGAAACTGGCTTGAATAATCAGGAACAACCCAAGAACCACCAAGTCACTGTCTATAGCTAAGTAGACTTACTTACCAAGGCACAGGTCTACCATGAACTGGAAGCTGCTTGAAGACCAGTGTCCAGTCTGCAGACCAGTGTCACTGTCTATAGCTGTCTACTTACTTAGCTGTAGACAGTGACACTGGTCTTCAAGCAGCTTCCAGTTCATGGTAGACCTGTGCCTTGGTGGTTCGTGGGTTGTTCCTGATTATTCAAACCAGTTTCCTTTCAGCTGAGGGTGACAGTTTGGGTCTTCTTCCAGACCTTGGCAAAGTGGCTACGCCTCGCAGTAACTTGTACTTAGACACAATTGCTTGATCTTGGAATCTGCACTTGTTTAGAAATGGCTCCAAGAGACATTCCTGAATTGTGTAAATTGACATTTACATCACCATATGAAGAAGCCCCTGCTCCAAAATCAACACCTTCAAGCTCACTGACAGTTTGCAGCTGACCACATGGACAACGAAAAACCTTTCTGGAGGAAAGTTTTGGCCACAGCGACCAGAGGTATGTCTGGAGGAGTAAAGGTGAGGCATTCAACCCTACGTACACTGTACCAACTGTTAAGCATGGTGGTGGTAGGATCATGCTTTTGCTGCCAGTTTAACTGGTACCTTGTACAACCTGGATGGAATAAGGAAAAAGCAAGACTACCTCAGAAATTCTTCAGGATAACCTCAAACCATTGGCTTGATCTTGGACACAATTGGGTGTCCCAGCAGGACAATGACCCCAAACACACATCAAAGCTGGCTGGGGAATGGATAAAGCAGGCTAACATTAAGCTTTTGTTGGAATGGAAAAATATGTAGCCTGTGCTTAAAAGCCAGGTCTATACAAGTCTTATATAGGAGACCAGAGCAACAGATAAAGTACTTCAGTAACAGACCTGCACTTCAGCTATTTCAAAACTACCAGCAGACACTGATATCCAAAGATGTCAAGCATTCACCAAAACACCTAATGGGTTTTACTCATTGATCAGTAACCTCCTGGCTATCAATAAATAACAGGCAGTAACGGAGGTCTGGGTTACACTGTAACAGGCAGCACCTCTGTGAGGCCCACTGCTGGTCAGCCATTGTCACGTGCACATAGTCAAAATTCCACACATTCTCACTGTACATGTTCTGCTCCATGTGATTGCACAGAGTAGTAGCTGTGATGCATCATTTCAGAGGCTTGAAATGTGGTGATGGTGTGTTAGTGTGTGTTGTACTGGTGTGAGTGGATCAGACACAGCAGTGCTGCTGGTGTGAGGTTTTTAAACACTGTGTTTACTTACTGTGCACTCTATGAGACACATCCACCATATTGCTCCACCCTGTAGACGTAAAGTCAGAGACAGTAGCTCGT
>JAOVVH010000015.1:10131200-10141653 GCA_028566435.1 Scorpiodoras heckelii
TGTGTGTGTGTGTGTGTGTGTGTGTGTGTGTGTGTGTGTGTGTGTGTGTGTGTGTGTGTGTGTGTGTGTGTGCGTCTGTTGTATGCTGTAAGGTGAGGTACTGCCTGAAAACTCTGAGGGAAAAGATGGCAGCCCGACATCATAACAATAACAAGGTGCTGAGTTTTATTTTGTCATGTATATACAGTACTGGACAAAAGTCTTCATCACTTTCAAAGGAAATGCTCAAAAGATGCAAAGATGCCTTCAAAAATAATGAAATTAAAGGTTTTCTATTAAAAATGAAACTATACAAAGAGAAATAAACAGTACTAAACTAAACAGAGTCACTATTTGCAGTGATAACCCTGTCTTTAATGCATCAGTGTCACAAATGTATATAAACCACCCGAGCCAGCCAACCCTCTCCCTAGTTCCAGTGGCAGACGCCACAATACACAGATTAATCAAAGGGGCAAACTCAAAACAGGTGATGCTGATCATGATGCAAGAGGGAAGTGACCAATGAGAAGACAGGGGATGAGGCATGATGTGAGCCAAAACAAACAAACAAATGGAAACAAAGAACAAAGAAACATGAACAAAAGCAGGAGTCCATGCAGTAATGCTGACAGCTGCGAGGCGCATTCAGAACATGCAGCCTCGACATGAGGGGATCGATCATCTCGGGGATAGAATTCTGACTGCTAAGTTTGGTCTAGTACATAATAGGTTATCTTCAATACTGTCAAACAAGGATTTTTATGTAACATTTTTTTTTTACCGTTCTAATAATGAAGACATCATAGAAAAAATTAGCATTGAAAAAATGAGGGTGCATACGACTTCTGCGCATTACTGTGCATTTTATACAAGGTGGTTAAACAGCAACAACCAACAAGTCAAACGATCTGCCTTGCATTCTAGAGTCCAGCCAACGGGATCCGAGTTAATATGCCCTCCAGCAAAGTCCCTGTCTCCAACACCATTGCAGACACACCTGTCCCCGAGAGCCAGGTGAGCAGTCTCTCAAATCTCAAGAACATTTTCATCTGCTTAATATATATCTAGCCAAAGGTATGTGGTCACCTGACCATCACACCCATATGTGCTTGCTGAACGTCCCATTCTAGATTTAATCCCACTAGATTTTGGAGCGAGGCTGTGGGGATTTGTGTTTATTCAGCTACAAGAGCATTAGTGAGGTCAGACACTGACAGTAGGTTCAATCAGGGTCGATTACGGTACTCACATGTAAAACTGCTTTTATTGAAGGCAAGCGTCGTAAAAAAAATTATTACTGACTCAAGTGTTTAGATGAGCTACAATACCTGTCTATGGAGGTGGTCATGTGACTGCAGGGGGTAATGTGGCTGCAGGGGGTCATGTGACTCCAGCCTGCAGGTGGTCATAGGACTGCAGGGGGTCATGTGACTGCAGAGGATCATGTGACTCCAGCCTGCAGGTGGTCATAGGACTGCAGGGGGTCATGTGACTGCAGAGGATCATGTGACTGCAGCCTGCAGGTGGTTATTGGACTGCAGGGGGTCATGTGACTGCAGAGGATCATGTGACTGCAGCCTGCAGGGGTCATGTGACTGCAGAGGATCATGTGACTGCAGCCTGCAGGGGTCATGTGACTGCACTGGATCATGTGACTGCAGCTGGTCCCATTCTTTCCTATGGGAAATTGTAACTTTTTAACTTGAATTTATTAAAAACAACAAATCGGATCAACTCTAAAAAAAAATACATAGCACGCCACACAGTGCTATTAACCACACAACGGTGTTTGATCCGTGTCTGCGTGTTAAACAGTTTGGGCTGTATTAATTGCAGAAATGTGTGGAATAATGACAATAAGAAGAAGAAGTAGAAGAAGCAGTATGAGGGATAACAATAGAGTGCTATTCAAGCACTATACTAACAAACAAACAAACAAACAAGGTGGATAAATGAGGTACTGTAAATAAGACATGAGACACTATTTGATCAACCGTTGATCATCAGACCCGTATGTCCTTGTTGAACATCCCATTCCAGATTTATTCCCCATTTCCTGTTATAATATCCTCCACTCTTCTGGGAGGACGTCCCACTAGATTTTGGAGTGTGCGCGGTTGATAAACGGATGAGGTCCGAGGCAGCAGTGTTACAGTCACTGTACCCGTACACGCTGTGTACTGCTGAAGCAGGAGTTACTCCATTTCAAATACTACTGAAGAAATCTCTTTTACTCCTAATAAGACATGCACAATGTACATTATAGGTACAATAACAGTTTGACGAATCTTCTGTGACCCTGTGTGTTGATTTCACAGTTACACTACACACACATTTCTGTAAGCACCTGGCACAGTTTTCACGCTGCTCTGAGAAGTTGCACCTCTGACGTTCCGAGAAACAACACTGGCCAAAGCTGCTTTTAGCTTAACAAGCAGTTTACTTCGACAACAGCATCAACACACCACGTGCCGTGACTAATGAGACGGAATGAAAACAGAATGAAACTCCGTGCTGCTGGAGCAAGAGCGTAGAGACACACTGTGAAATGTCCACAGACGTGTTAAACCAGTTTTATTTGATATTATTGACATGTAAACGCGGCATCGTGGTTTAGTGTCTATGGAGAGGTGTTAGTTTAGTAGGTCCTCTGTGTCTCCTTCTGTTCTGTCTCTTGGTAGTCTGGCAAGTTAATCTTAGTGTAACAGAGAGGGGCAAATACTCTGAACACACTTCCTTGCTTTCTCTCTTTCTATCACTAAATAGTTGTTTTGGTCCTAAAGAATTCCAGATCTCCAACAGGAGACCAGCATGTAGCTGTGTTTCGTGTTATTCTGTCATTAACTATGAATATGTCACCATTTTGTAAATTCTGTCACACATGTGATACGGTATGCTGTGCATTTCTGGAACTGTTCCAAGGACGACTAATTAAATACTGGGATGTTTTACACCCCTGTCTAGGGTCAGGGGCATGATGAGCACTGCTGGAAAAAACACGACCAGACAATTCTCAGTCTATTTTAGAGTATTTATTATAACAATGAGATGTGAAAAGGAAGGGAAAAAAAGAGAAACTAGGACTCTTAAAGCTCCACAGACTAATGACAGCTGTGAGTTGATTGATCAAAACAAGACTTTGCTCCTGGAAAGTCTCAGGCCGTCATCTCAGACTCAGTCTCTGAGTGTGGCGAATGTGACTGCGATGACAAACTGAACTGTGGTGTGGTGTAGCGTCGCGTGGCACAGAACCACACCCTGTTTGTAAGGTGGAGCCGTGATCAGACGTCTCTGCAGGAGAAGCAAGCGATTAGACATCATACGCCTACAGGGTGTCCTGAAACATAACAGAGAAACAGGAAGAACAGAACGAGGCAAAGCACGAAGGGTTCTGTAATGTCTTAGCTATTCGTTTTGTGCTGCCAGGTTGCAACGTTCATTGAATAACACACAATAATAACTGTACTTTTAGGCTTTGTTTTCACATCTTTTTGCAAATAAGAGCCTGGATTTAAAAACGTGAATATTTCATTTTTGTTTTTTGTCTGTCAGGAGCAGGAGTGTGTGAGGTTGAGAGAGATGACCAAACAACTGTATGCTCAGCTGCAGGAGGCAGAAAAGAGACACCAGGAAGAGAGAGAGGCATTGCAGGTCAGTCACTCACACACACACACACAGTTTTACATGCTGTACACTTAAGTGACAGAAAAACTGGCACAGCAGTTAGTACTTGGTAGGTCCCCCTTTGGATCTTGGAGGGAATGTTGCACAGTCCTCGCACTGATATTTGTCGAGGCCCCAGCATTGAATTCTGATGTTACCTGAGGCAGTATTACACGCCTATCACGTGAAACGATTCTCTCACGTTCACCCAGAGTCTTTTTACGGCCACACTGCTGTCATAAGTTCGAGGTTTTGCCGGAATTCTTGTAGTCACGGTTCACCCTTGAAATGCTCGTACGTGAAAATCCAAACTTTGCTTCTACCTCTGAAATGCTACGACCCATCTCACGATCTCCAACTGTGTAGGAAATCGCAAAGTTAATGGATAACTTGCCATTCTCATGGTGGAAACAGCTCTAGAAGCTTCCATAGATGTCTATTGCTGTATATACACACTGGCGAACGCAACCAATGATATGCATAAGTGGCGTTGCTACAGATTTTGCATAGGCACCAGTACCAGTTTTTCTGGCATTTCAGTGTACTTGTGAGGACCTTCCACTGACATGATTATTAATACAGCTTGTTAACCCTAACCACAGTAATGAAAGAGCAACTTTTTGGCTCTTTTATTTTCTTTTTTTTACTTTCAAAAAGCAAAAAAGCCCACTGTACTTATGGGGACCAGCAAAATGTCCCCACAAGTTCAAAATGATCAGATATTGCTATCCTTGTGAGGTCATTTGGTCCCCACAAAGATATTTAAAACATGCCCCTCCCCCAACACACATACTAATATATTAAACATATAATATACAGAATAAAAAGGGCCCAAATATGTCAGATGCACTGTTCATATGGTTCGTATCTTGTTGCCTGAGTGTATGTGTATATAACCCTTAATGCAGTGTTTTAAATAAATAACAACATGTGGCCATTTCAATAATATACATTCTGTCATCTGTAATATTTTGTACCAAAGTGACTCCACCTCAAAACTATTTTCCTGACGCAAATGACACATTCTTGTTAAATGAATTCTAATAAGGAGTCATTTGGGATACACCCGAAATGTCTGTGGCTCTCCTCAGGCAGAGAACAGAGAGTGCCTGCGGCGCCTGGAGGAGCAAAACGAACACCTGAGGCAGGCCAAGAACCAGGCAGAGGGGCAGGGCAAACGCACCCAGGAGCTGCAGACTCTTCTAGAAAATCTGAAGCTCGAGAACGCCAGTCTTCAGGACAAAATGGCCACAGGCGAGGCTGAACTACAAGAACTCCGAGCATTGAAGGATGGGGAAGATGGTAAAAGGTGGGAGGAACGAGTGAACAAAATGGCCTGCTGAAGTAAAACAGAGTGCATGTTATCTTTATCCATTACTCCACGGTTATTCAATCAGGATGATGTGCAGGTCTGAGTTCCATCTGTTCCTTCCTGTTACAAATTAAAAGGCAGGAGCGGATGCAATCACAGGCAAATGACGTTTATTAAATATACACAGGCAAACCATCCAGAGACAGAGTCGAAAGACAGGCAAGGGCCAGGTGATGTATAAACAATGTAACAAGGGTAAAGCCAGATCAAAAACCAAGAAAAAAAATGAAATACAAACTAGATCACAAGGCTTGGGAACGACAAACCTCGCAAAGACACAAGGGGAACACAAGGGTATGAATACACACATTAATCAAAGGAGCAAACTCAAAACAGGTGACGCTGATCACGAAACAAGAGGGAAGCAACCAATGACAAGACGGGGAGGAGACATGACGTGAACTAAAACAAACAGGGAAACAGGTGGCAAAATAAACAAACACAAGCGAATGCAGACGTCTGCACAGTAGTGCTGATGACTATGAGACGCGAGTGGAGAATGCGTGACAGTTCCAAATTAGAGAACTGTGTCATACCCCTTTTCCACCAACATGGAACCGATCCTGTTCGGCTATATTCAGGTTCGCTACCTGAAAAGGTGGTTCCCAGGTGGGACCATAAAATAGCAGGTTTTCCAGCATGAACTCTACAAATGACACATTATAAAAAAAACCCCACCTATTTGCTGAGTTTTCTTTTCATACCATTCGTCTTGCACAGTGTTGTCTTCTTATCATTAATAGCTTGTCCATGCTTGTTATTTGGAAAAAAAAAAACAATCCCTGTGATAACAGATAACAAGAGCATGCAGGTAATCAGAGTGAGCCATGATTTTGCTTCTACTGTTTACTGCCACTGTGTATTGCACAACACTCTCCATTGATGACGCGTCCTTGTTAACATTGGTTCCACTCAGAACTGGTGAAAAAGGCGAGGCAAGGGGCGCTAGATAGCACCAGGGTTCCAAGAATCCTGAACAGAACCGATTCAAGAACCAGACCTGATTTAGTGGAAAAGGGGCATCAGTCTAGGTGTTTTCTCTTTTGGGGGTGGATGCTGGTTGAGGTGTCCATCCTAAATAGTTTGTAAATACACACACACTCACACACACACACACACACACACACACACACACACAAAATGCATATGTATGAATGTAGTGCGACTCTGGCACTGGTTTCTGGTCAGTGGTCAGCATATAGCAATGCAACAGAATCAAAATTATGCGACTCGTATTCGTAATGTGTGTGTGTGTGTGTGTGTGTGTGTGTGTGCATGTGTTGCAGATGTAAACAGCTGGAAAAAGAGCAGGCCATTCTGAAGGAGAAAATCCATCACCTAGATGACATGCTAAAGAGCCAACAGAGGAAAGTGCGGCACATGATCGAGCAGGTGACACACACACACACACATACACACACACCCACACACACACACACACACACACACATAGAATACATGTTGCATATGTACTGTATGCTAACCCAGACTCCGAGTGACACACGCCCAGGTGCAAATGAGCAGATGAATGAAACATGGCTTTAGAGAATAAATCATCCTGGTCACTGATCCTGCTCACTTCTCGTTCATCATACCCATGGTAGCTGCATGGTTTCACACACTGCTGTGACTTTTAATGTTTGCAAAACTAGTACACTTAGTACCTGGGGTTGTGCATTGTTACATCCATAGCTTGTGTGTGTATGTGTGTGTTTATGTGGTTAATATTTATCCTGAATACATTGTGTGTCCTCAGCTGCAGAACTCTCGGACTATGATGGAGGAGAGAAACCGTCTGATTGATGATCTGGGGGAAAAAGTGGCTTTTCTGGAGGCAGAGGTTCGTTTCGGTGCTCGGGTGTCCATATCGTGAGTCTCTGTAACAGTGTTTCCCATAAAACACCTAAGGGCCATGACGCACCAGGATGTTGAAGTAGTGAGGATGTTTGCTCATTGGGACTTGATCTGCACTAATCCCCCCAACCTCAGTCTGCGCTCTATCTGATAGGACACGCCTGATATTCTGTCGAACCATCTTGTCACAGATCAGAGGAGCGGTGGCTTCCACTCCAAGGCTCTTCCATTAAGCTCTTCACTTTATCCGAGAGAGTAAACCCAGCAACCCTGTGGAGGAACAGCCTGTCCACCACCTGTAGTCTTCTTTTGACCACTACCTATATCTCCATTGGTGACCATTGGTGCTGATAGGGGTGTAGAGTGACCAGTAACGAGAGCACAGCAAATCCCTGGTCTTAAATGAACACCCAGAGAGTGCTTCATCTGCAAACTGAGCTACTACAGATTAGTAAAGCAAGTGGTAGCTCTTCTTTGTTTTATGAATGACCAACATTAAGGGCAGCACAGTGGAGCAATGGGTAGCGCTGTCCCCTTACACCAAGAAGGTCTCGGGTTCATTTCTCCAGCCAGGTGGCCAGGGTCCTTTCTCTGGTTAGTTTGCATATTCTCCCTATGTCTCTGTGGGTTTCCTCCTACAGTCCGAAGACATGTATTCAGGTGAATTGCTTCCCTGCCTTCTGCCCAGTGAACACTGGGATAGGCCCCAGCACCACCCATGACCCAGATGTAGGATAAATGGCTTAGATAATGATTGAGAGTGAGTTTTAGCATTAAAAGAAGGCCAGAATTCACCTCCTCATAGCTGATAATTGCCGAAACAGATTAAAATCAAAGTGCAGTGTCCAACTTCTGGTATTGGAATTGGTATTGACGAGTACCGGGGCTGTAATAATAAATATACAGACAGGAGTGGAGACACACTGGAAAAGAGCATGATGCCCACTTTAAAAGATTTTGACTCAACAGCAAGAACACACCAACCTTTCCCAGTGCTACTGTACCTTCAACATCTCTGGCTGAATCTCATCAAGCCTGAAGGTTTTTAACCATCGCAGTAACCACAGACATGGAGATGGATTCCTAGATGGGTTACAATATGGGTTAAGTCTCTCAATGAAGCTTCTGCCAGATACTCCCCAGCAAGGCAGAAGGCTTTTTAGGGTTTTCAAGATGAATCCGTTGATACAAATGCAACTCTGCGTCAAGTGGTGTTCAGGTGACAGCTCCGCCCCTTCCTTTACCTCTGGCATCCAACTCATATTTCCTGTACAGTTGTCTGCATCAGTTTGGAGAAGAACCGCATGCATGTGATGGACAGGTGTAAACTTTTGGCCATGCAGCTGATGGCATAAACATCATGTTATGGCAATCAAAGTATGTTAAAAAAGCTAGCATGAATTCAAATGCTAATTAAGATGGAAGGGTGGTTCATTGGTGAGATGCACTTGATACTGGCCATTTTTTGTTCCATCATCATTCTAGTTTCCAAATCAGAGCTATTCCTATAGTGTGTGAGTCGGTGAAGATTGGGTTCAGGTGTCTTGGGAGTTGGACCAGTTTGGCACAGATTTGGGACAGCACAGCTTGTTTTTATACACACACACACACACACACACACACACACACACAATACAAAGGCGTGTTAACAGACAAACAGACAAAATAATAAGTCCTAATAGCGGATGGGTGTGAGCAACGATTGAGAAGAGTTTCACAGTGGCGCACGTGAAGAAAAGGATTCATACAGGAGGCATCTGTATTGATCTGGTTTTTATTTTTCATTCTTCCCATTAATCTCTGAGAATAAATTGTTCCCTTTTTCTTCCCTACAGAACAGAGAGATGCGGGACCAGATAGAGTTCTGTCTGGGGGATCAGACACCCAGCCCTTTTAGGGCAGAGAAGGAGGCTCAAATTGTCTACAGGTGAGTCTGCAAACTCATGCACACTTTACAGTTTGCTCGATAGGCAAAATGTTAATATGATAAATGTGAAACAAACAAATCTCAATGGGCTGAAGGCAGGGAAACACCCTGGACAGGTCATCAGTCCGTCGCAGAGCAGACACACAGACAGACACATTCACACTCACAACTAGGGGCAATTTAGTATCTCCAGTTCACCTGACTGCATGTCATTGGACTGTGGGAGGAAAGCGGTGCTCCTGGTGGAAACCCACACTGACACGAGGAGAACATACAAACTCCACACAGAAAGGATCCTGTTTGGGGAATCGAACCCAGGCCCTTCTTGCTGTGAGCCACTGCACCACCATGCCACCCATCCAACTCTAGGATTTTGTAAACATTTCTGATTATACTCAGTGTTGGAAGCATGGTGATGTAACAGGTTTCTGCCTCACAAGCCCATGGCCCAAGGGTTGTGCTCAGGTTACTGTACGAGTAGAGTTTCACATGAGCTTCTCCCCATATCCACATGAGTTTCAGATTTCCTCCCACCTCCCAAAAACCTGCTGCAAAGTGGATTGACTACACTATACTTATACTGCCCCTATGTGTGAATATACTGGTGTACAGGGGACACTGTATTCCAGCCTCGCACGCAGTGTTCCTGAGATAAGCACCAGCTCACCAGTGGATATAAATATTATGGCTTCTGCCAGAGTTTCCTTTCAAAGTTCATATTTTCTGATGGAGTGAAGAAGCAACGTCATAGTAGTAATATTACAGTAATAATGCTGCCATAAAATACCACTGGAAATGAGTAAAATATGATGTTAGTAATGCGAGGAATATGACATCTTATCTTACAAAGCTTCACAAACTATAACCGTGATATTCCTGAGCTCTGAATATACAGTACATAGCTGGCTCCTAGCTGATCACTGTAGATGGTCAATTCTGTAGTAAATCTGCCCTGTAATATAGTTATACCCAATCAACCACTACACCTGAGAGGAGACTGGCTTCTTCTCTACATTAAGAGCATCCTTTCTTTCAGTGCTGTATGTTGGTCTTATCTGATCTGACGTTTTTAACAGTAAATTGAATCCTTTAGTAAGCTGCTAGCATTAATCTGGCATCTCTGTCAGTTTCCATCTTCTTTTGGAAAACTCGGCGACCTCTCGAATAAATACTTTACCACCTGAGACATCCTCTGCACGTAAGGGCAAACAAAGAGTTTCAGCATACCCATTATCAACAAGCTGACAGTCAGCTTTTAAACTAAACCTTACAATACGCAGTCCTGATGTTTGTAGCAAATAAACAGCATGTTTTACCTGGTACCATTTTTCTGGTTTGCAGCAAGCCTTTGACACCAACGAGTCCTGGAAACAAGTCTCTGCCCTTCATCAAAGTGATCGAGATCAAGTCCTGAGCAGATACAGAGAGGATCGTGTGAATGTGTACGCATGTGTACCTCATTATACGTTTCATGTAACATCACTTACAATAGGTAGCTGTATAGACACATTAAATAACACCTGCACAGCCAAACGTAACAGATTATTTGTTGTAATTACAGTATAATTTTGTTGCACATACACCAATCGGGCATAACCTTATGACCACCTCCTTTACTCTACACTCATTGTCTATTTTCTCAGTTCCACTAACCA